>SNQJ01S0120502.1:34244-49041 GCA_010110895.2 Picea sitchensis | reverse complement strand
TTTTTTTTTTTCGAATAAAAAATGTTTTTTTTTCTTTATTTTCGAAAGATATTTTTTTTCTTTAAAAAGTAGGAATTTGTTTAGGGGTGTTTTTTTTCTTCCAATTTAATTATTTTATTAATGTAAATTACTAAAAAAAATAAAATTAATTAATACATAAATTATCAAGTAATAACACTTTTAGATTTAGGACTCCATTTTTCAATGTTTTATTTGCGGCGATGCTAGCGGTCAAGGCCACAATTTCAATTACGTCATAGTTTTGACTAAAAACAACGGTGCTACTGATAGTATCACTTTTTGATTCAATAGTCAATTTCAGGGTTTTGTTTGCAATGTCAAATGTGCGATTTCAAACAATTTGCAATTTTAACCACCTCCCCCCAAAATGGTACTACTGGTATTATCAATTTTTTATTCAAGGGCCAATTTTAGGGTTCTATTCGCAATGGCAAGGGTGCGATTTCAAACAATTTGCAACATGTTGCAATTTTAACCACCTCCCCCAAAAATGGTGCTACCGATAGCACCACTTTTGAAATAGGGGTAAAAATAGCGAGTCTAAAAAAATGAGAAGTCTGGAGAGTTCTCGTTAAGTTGGTAACTTTTTTCATATAGAAATTGATTTCTAATTATTGTGATGAAAATGGATTGCGACACTAGAGGAAGACCCAACATATGCATTCCCTTGTGAACCTTTTTGCAAAGTGAAGCCCATATCATATTTGAAAAGACAATATTTATAGAAGTGCCTTCATTCCATATTTATGTATTGAGTCTATTAGATGTGAAGCCTTATCTGAATTTTGGTCCACAATCTTACTAATATTAGCCAATATTGCAATATTATTAGATCTAGATTTCTATAATTTATTGTTATCATTCACTACCTTCAAGTCACCATTTTTAAATCTATCTTTATAGTGGTAGAAACTACTTCCTTTTATTACATAATCCTAATAACATGCATTTTGACATACATATAATGTGTCAAACTTCATTGTAAGTAGAGTTCTCTCTTTTCCCCCTTGTCTAGCAATAATGACATTTGATGCTATAAAATTTAGCATAAATTCTCTTCTTGAATTTTCATTCATGAGACTCACCTTCTTAATACCATCAATCATTGACCATGTCAATATTTTATCAAAAAAATAATTTTTATATTAATGTGTAGGGTGCATGTCTATAATGAAATATATTTCATCATGTGTTTCAATGGAATTTGTACTCGACTTATTTTTAGAAGATGCACTAGAACTTTGGTAGTTCATCTAGTTGTATGACCTTGTTGTTACAATTTGTACATCAACATAATCTAGAATACCCATAGGTAGATACTCCAACTGCAGAGGAGTCTCTTCTATCCCAATCCACAATTTGACCTCAAATTCCTTTACATTTTCCTTTAATATTACATCTAAGAGGGAACCATTAAGGTCAAGTAAGTGGCTCATGAGCCATCTCCAGAGAGAACATTTTGATATGCAACATTTCTCACATTGGATGAATATTTTCTCAATTAAAATTATGAATTCATTACCATCTAGTGGTGCAAAGTGCACCACCTCTCCTTCTACAACATTTGAAATTAATCATGGTTCTATAAGTTGNTATTGTTATCATTCACTACCTTCAAGTCACCATTTTTAAATCTATCTTTATAGTGGTAGAAACTACTTCCTTTTATTACATAATCCTAATAACATGCATTTTGACATACATATAATGTGTCAAACTTCATTGTAAGTAGAGTTCTCTCTTTTCCCCCTTGTCTAGCAATAATGACATTTGATGCTATAAAATTTAGCATAAATTCTCTTCTTGAATTTTCATTCATGAGACTCACCTTCTTAATACCATCAATCATTGACCATGTCAATATTTTATCAAAAAAATAATTTTTATATTAATGTGTAGGGTGCATGTCTATAATGAAATATATTTCATCATGTGTTTCAATGGAATTTGTACTCGACTTATTTTTAGAAGATGCACTAGAACTTTGGTAGTTCATCTAGTTGTATGACCTTGTTGTTACAATTTGTACATCAACATAATCTAGAATACCCATAGGTAGATACTCCAACTGCAGAGGAGTCTCTTCTATCCCAATCCACAATTTGACCTCAAATTCCTTTACATTTTCCTTTAATATTACATCTAAGAGGGAACCATTAAGGTCAAGTAAGTGGCTCATGAGCCATCTCCAGAGAGAACATTTTGATATGCAACATTTCTCACATTGGATGAATATTTTCTCAATTAAAATTATGAATTCATTACCATCTAGTGGTGCAAAGTGCACCACCTCTCCTTCTACAACATTTGAAATTAATCATGGTTCTATAAGTTGGATTTGAAGAATATTGATGGAACAGATTCACCTTTACCCCCAAGAACTTAATATTTTCATTTTAGTTCATTTTTGTTGGTGAACCTTCAAACTGGTTAATACCTTCAACCTTTAAGGTGAAACCTATTTTGAAATCCATAATTTTGTTTATTGATCACGGTATTAAATTTCCAAGCTCCAACTCAGACAAGCAAATATTGCAAGGAAATAGTATTTCATTCACTAACACATTAAATGACAGAAACCCCATGCTCTTCCTTTTGATAACATCACACTCATCCACATTTGTCACAAGACTCATGGCTAGGCAATCTCTTTGCTCTAAACATCTATAATACTCTAACTTTCCTAAAAATGAATGCTAACTTGGATTCTCGTGGAATATTTTTCTCTCCATTATTTGAATCAATAGCATTTATTTACTCCTCATGATGCAATTAATAGATCATAAAAGTGTTTATCTGATCATTCTCAACTTATTGTATGGATAACTCAATGTGGTTAAGTATTTGAGATATATCCCATTCAATAAAGACACCCTTTGCTTTTGAAAATGTGTTTGCATCTCTTGATACATGCAACAATGAAGTATCTCCACTAAAAACATTAATAACATTCACAACAACACATTCATCTTTGATATGGTTATTATGCAATTGCTTTCTACCTAAATAAGTTATTCCCTTAACTAATTTTAAACCACCAAATAACAAGTCTACATAGTTTTTAGAACCTAACATCCCAAAAAAAACATTATTGTTAATTTGCAACAACAAAAACACATATATGTTAAAATGTTTTTCACAATCAAGCTATAATTGTCCATGCATAATTAGTTTTCGTACATATAACCTTGAGATAGGATTTGTGGCTATATCACACCTTTAAGTAAAGGAATATGTGAGGTGGTCAAATAAAACAATTTATGGTTAGGTGATTACAAATAATTCATTTATTTTGTTTTGATTGTTTTATTACATAAAACACATCTAGGTAACACGTTCTAAACACGATACTCAAAATCTACCTATAATATATCTTTTAAAAAAAATAGATTATATATAGCTCACTTATCTAGGTAATATTCTATCTTATATATAGCTCACTTATCTAAGTAGGTAATATTAACTAATATGTAATAATAGTAATATTATAATAATAATATAATTAACTAATAAAAGAAATAGAATTTAAAGAATTATAATTTTTAAAATTAATTTTAATTTTATTAAATAATTATTATTAAGATTATTCATCTTAAGAAGACAATAATTGGAAATAATCTGCATTTAGTTATTTTTAAACTCAAGTTCAATCCCAAAGCCTAAATCAACCTCAAGAGTTTGTTAAGCTCGTCCTCAAGCCTAACATAATTACATACCATGAATATATTATTATGAATAATATATTTACATACTATACATTTATTTATACATAATAAAAATTTTAATATAAATACTATACAATTTACTACAATAAAGTTACATACTATAAATACCATACATCACTATGTATAAATAGTGTACATCACTATGAATAATATAGTTACACCTACTATATATTTTATTATGACTATTTATTATACATTATATAAATAGTTACTATACATTATTCATAGTTACATATCACACAATGTTTTATGTGTTGGAAAGTTTGTTGGTGTATCCATGAACTATGTTAATATGCCACCCACCTATTGTACGATTTGTCAGGGTTTCATACAACTCCTCAACTCAAAATGCTTCGTTCACTGAATTTTGAATATGTTGTTTTGCTTACTCATTTGTGAACTTGATTTAGTGGGAACATTCACTCAATTTTGAATATGTCATTTTGCTTACTCACTTGTGAACTTGACTTAGTGGAAACCTGCAAACTTAACTTAGTGGGATTAATTTTCAAAATATTTGGCATGGTTTGAAGTTGAAGCTTACCCACGTAGATACTTGAAGCAACCATGCTTAGTTCTAGTGTATTCTCTATATACTAGCTCAATTTTAAAATTTAATGATAAATGTATTGTTTATTTCCAATTTTATTTTTTTATCTTAAACATCTCTCCCTTTCATTGTGACTGCGTGTCATTTATGATTTTGGTTCATCCTAGGGTAATCAATTTCATAAGGTCTAGGGTTGGATTCTCTTGGAGTGTTATCCTTCAATAAAACATTCCATTAATGTCATATGGATTTTCTTGTTATTCTAGTATTGACATGCATTTTAATTTTTAATAGAATTAATTTGTAGACCTAGAGTGTTTAAGGGTTTGTTGACGGGCCCAAATGTCTTGTTCAAGCAGGTAAGAGAGAACGCTTGATGGCAGTTCCCAATTAGATCCACTCTCGTTTGGGATAATGTTTCAGACCATAATATTGGCCTAGTTTCCACTCTAAAATTAATTATCTAAATATGAATCTAAGAACCGAAGGTTCTTAGATGAATTAAAATCTAAAATTAAACTAAAATGATGCTAGCTAAAACTAAACTAAGATGCAGTTCTACACTAAATAAAATTATCCTGTTCGGGAGTCAACTAATGAAGATTAAATATGATCAAGAATGATATCTTCTGAATTAGAAATAATCCATACATTCAGATGATGAATAAAGTTGTAATGTAATTAAACATGTTAACAACAAATTACGCTTAGGTTTAATAACACTATGACTGTATTTAATAAAGGAAACAAGTGATAATCTATGCTCGAGAGAAAACTGTAGAAATAGTTCACACAATTAAACTCACATAACACAAATAAATAGTTAAAGCATTAGGAAAAATCTCAAACACATGCACCAGGATCACCCATTCCAAAATGCTTCTTGCTCTTTATTCAAATGAAAGTAGTAGTACCATCTGAATCGCAAAAGCTCAAAAGTCCTTAACTCTTTACATTCATCTCTTTTATGCTAGAAAGCATTGGGAAATTTTGGGAAAGCCTGCTATGATACCTTCATTGGGAATGATAGGCTTGTTTAAAGGAAAGATGATAACCCTATGTGGAAGAGTTACTAATATACCTATGATTGCTCATGAAACATCAACTGGAGAAGAATATGAAGTCATTAAATTTGTTGAGAACAACACCCCTTTTC
Organism: Picea sitchensis; assembly: GCA_010110895.2. Classification (NCBI taxonomy): domain Eukaryota; kingdom Viridiplantae; phylum Streptophyta; class Pinopsida; order Pinales; family Pinaceae; genus Picea; species Picea sitchensis. The sequence continues at coordinate 43,589 of SNQJ01S0120502.1, read as the reverse complement.
CACTTTTGTTGGGAAAGACTTGGATTGAGAAGGACCAGATTAGAAGGAAAGCTGAGGAGGAAGCTACAGAACAAAAAAACAAGAACTAAGGGACCTCATAGCCAGAAAAATAGAGTGACTAATAGAAGAACAAGAGGATAAGTCGAAGCAACATAGTGCAAGAGAATTAGTTGTTGAAGTTGAAAGAACACAAAAATGCTTGAAGAACCTGTCCATGCAGGAAAGAAGTGTAGCCACCCTGGAAATAGTAAGAGAAAAGGTATTACCTTTGAACCCTTTGAAAGACCATTAACAACGTGAAGTCACTACGCTAAGAGAATATAAGAACAAGGCTGGAAAGAGGAATCCAAACTTTTTGATCACAGGAAAGAAGGCAAGGAAGCTCAGTAAGAAGAAAGCCAAGTTATAAAAACTACATGAGGTTCTAGAGAAGACTTCATAGAAGGCAGGCTTGCAGGCCCTGAACCTCACCAGAATAGCAGAACCACGCAGAATGGAAATTCACCACGATGAAGCTATATGACCGTTGGAGTCACCTCGACCATTAGAATGATGCCCCAGAATGACTAGAAAATGCAGTTATGGAGCAAAGCAAGAGACGTTGTATGAAAGAATTTAGAAAGAGCTAAAAGAGATACAACAAGCCATCCATTCGAGCTGCGCAGTACCTATTGTGCCTTCTTCATGAAAATTTGTAGAATAGGGGGATGAGCCTGCCCAATTACGAAGGCTAACAGATGCAACAGAGGCTCGTCTTCATCGAGTCCAAGAAGAAAAGGAGTAGGATACGAAAGCCTTGAAGTAAGAAAAAGCAGAGGTATTAGAGAAATTATAGGTTGCACAGTACTGTGTAACTGCCTACGCGAAGGAGAAAGATGAAATTCAGGCAATGTTTGAGGAGGACAATGAGAAGATGCAGAAAGAAAAATACCAACTGCTTGCCAAGCAGATTGCGATCAAAGAGGCAGTGACTAAAGAACTTCGCTCTGTATCGGGCTTGGCATAGGAGGAACCAGAGCTAGTTGAGATACAAGTGGGGAAGCTCGCTGATGGCATTCAACAGCTTCAAGCAAGGATAACGGAGCTAGAGATCCAAGTAGTGCCAAGCACTCTGCAAGAAGTGCACGATCAAAGGGAGGAAGACACCAAGAGCGTAGTTGAAAGGATCAAGATCCTCGCATTAGAATGTAAGAAATTGAGTGATCGTAGTGCGCAGACCTACAGACGCCTCACAGAAGATCCGGAGCTGAGGAAACTGGAAGCACATCTATAGGAGGCACAACAATAGGCATCCACTGTGCAAGCACAGATGAAGTCACTCACTGCAGTTAGGAAAATGAAGAGATCACAAGAGTAGCACATAGTCCAACAACATATTACTTCCATCCAGAGTAGAGTCATGGAGGTTACACAAATACTACAGCCGATGCAGGATGAAGCCTGCACACATTTTGAAGAGATTGAAGGACAAGGCTCATTATTAGACCAAGTGGTTGTGATAGTGGAACAACACCTGGAAGGGCCTGTTATCGAGCAAGTGATTCAAGAGTTCTCTGAGAAGGAATATTTGGTGAAGCAACAAGTCGAGGTAGCTCAAGCTAATATTGAGGCCTTTGAAGTAGCATTGCTCAGATATAAGTGGCTTAGGACGAGTCACATGTGAGTGTTGGGGGCCTGTTGGCCCTTGTTTTGAGGAAACATTAGTCGCATTCGACCACTTTTGGGACTTCTACAGGCTGGTCGAAGATGGAGTGCCCAGGCGGAGCTGAGATCATGGTATCTGATTCATTTTGCGAGCTTGTGGACCCTACAAAGGGTTTACTAGGGTTTATGTAATGGGTTATGGGATGTTGGCACATGGGTTTACCCATGTTTAGGCCTTTTTGTAAAATTATATATAGGAAGGAATATAATGTAGAAAGTACTACTAGTAGAAGCTTAGTGCGAGTGATGTAAGAAGTTTGGCTAGTTGGTTATGTGCATGATATGTTAGTAAGGCTCTGTGCTAATAAGGAGTTGGCTCTGTGCCTTGACCTGATTTTGGGAAGGAGGATCTGGCGTGTTGTGCACAAATCTCTTCTCCTCTGCGAAGTTTGGATCTGTGGCTTTGTGCATAGGAGCAAATGAATGTAATAATCTTGAAGACTAATAAAGAAGAAGAAGAAGAAGTTGGTGGACATAGCCCCACACTGAGGTGAACCACGTATATCATGCGTCTTGATGTGCTCTGTGCGATGTGATTAATGTTGTTTATTTGCTTAAGTATTGTTGTTATAATGTGTGATGAATGCATCTGATGTTGTTGCTTAGTTCTTAATGGTATTTAAATGTTAGATCTGAGCTAATTCTATGTGCTAAGTGGTTGGAAGTACTTGATATTTATTGTTACTGTGTTGATCTGTAATAAGGGTTTAATCTGTGATGTGAATGAGACTCTTGATCTAATGCATATTGTTGTTTAAGTGCTCTGTTAAGTGTTGTAATCACATATGTGTATCCCAGCTTGGTTGTATACACCCGAGTCCTACAACCCCCCTTGTCTCTACCTCAGGTGAGACTTCATTTGCTTCACAGGTGTTGTCGAAAGGGACGGTAGTTAGGGTTTTGTTGGTGTGTTGTTGAAGCATTGAACCCTGCGTCTGCCCCTGTGCCAACAAAATACGAAGAGAATATTTCCATATTTTTCTGTCTGTCAAACTGTCAGAGAATTGAGATGATGCTTTTGTTCTCTTTCCCGATTGGGATATTACAATAATTACAAAAATACGATCCTACTACAAAATTCGGTTACAATACAATAATAAAGTGGGCCTTGGCAGTTGCATATTGTCTATGAATCTTTTTCATATCTTGAAGTCCTCGATTATTGTATCCACTCGACATAGTTGTGTCCTTCCAAGATCCATTTCATTGTTGCAGATGGGGGTAATAATTTTTGTGTTTAATTTATGCTCTACACATTGCAAAGAATCTTTAGTTAATGAAATTAACTTGGTGGGTCATATTAACCTTGCCTCTATAAATTTTTCATTGACTTCATTGATGACTTCAACAAACTTCATTCTAAGGTTTCTTATACTTTCCACATCTTCTACCATTGCTTGAATTGATGATTCATTCTCTAAATCTCTTAGGGGATCTATTCCAAATTGTGTGACTAGGTTGATGGATAACTTCCATGGTTCTTTTCCTATTACACTGACCTGCTTTTGGGTGTTCTTAATATATTTGATCGTCGCCATTCCCCGAATCCAAGAGTTAAATATATATGATTCTTTGCTTATCCGAATACACATGAAGGGTTTTGGGGGAGTGTTGATGCTTGAATCTATTAGGACCGAAAAAACAACCTCACGAGGATGTAAACCCCCCTGCGTTTTTATATAGGTGGTACTCCTCTTTACTTTAAGATTTTTGTGGGACTTAGGTTTTAAGAATATGGGACTTTACAAAAGTTTGTCACGGTAAGAAATATAAAAATTGCAAGAAAGATAAAAGGAAAATGTTTTGTTTTCTTTTTTAAGGAAAGTTTCTGAGAAAGGACCAGGAACTGAGCGCATTCACACATTTAAAGAAAATAAGAAAAAATTCTTCACATCCATCATAGTTTAAAATAAAGATTTATGTTCACATAAAAATAAAACAAAGATGATCCACATGCATAAGAGAACTTTAATAGAGTGGACACATGGGAAACTCAAATAAAGATAATGATAGATCAACCTTAAATAATTTATATTCTAAACTCAGGGTTACAAAGTACAGTCGAGATTGTTCACAAAATAACTCTCTTGAAATTTCTAAAAAATATATAGTTTATTACATATTATTTGAAATTTAAAATGTGTTAGTCTAAAGACTAGGATTGGGGCTCCCGCAGACCATAAAGAAAATAAATAGAAGAAATAAGCTCGTAGAAGGAGGATGGTAGGTGAAAGTAGAACAACAATACCTAGAAAGAAGAAAATGAGAAGTTATCAGTCTTCAATTAAACCTTTCTAGTGAAAGAGGTGGAATAAATGGATGAAGGAAATGACAAAGAAATAAAAATGTTATCAGCGTAAACTCACTATGATAGTCTCTTGTTGTCTTCACTTTCTTGCTGATGTCCTTTTATCATTATCATCAACAATTATAGGAACCTTCTCAATTTTTTCTTGTCACTCAGTGGTCAATTTGTCGATTGCTTTCTTAAACCATTCTTCGATATAATTTTTCATTGGTGCCACGTTGATCTCATGTCAGAACTTGATATTAAACAACTCTCCCTCCAAGTCTCGTAAATCAAGGGAAATGCCGTGTAATGCTCCTTCGATGTCCTGATTTTTCACGAAGTAGTCCCTTATCCAATTTTTTATGTCGTCCTCTTCATATTCAAGTATACCATAGAACATTTCAATTGACAACCCTTTAAAGATCTCAACTTGTTCAACAAACTATTGTTTTGTTAGGAACAACAAGTTGAGGATCAATTTGGGGTCTTGGACTTCGTTAGTTCTTCTGGCTAGATCTACATCTATGAGCCTTTTGAATAGTTCTTCCCTCCTTGATATATCTTGACTGCACGTTTGAACAATATTATTCAAGTTTTTTATCTTTTCTTTCCATCACACGTTCAATTGTTTTATCCGAATTGGAGAGGGAAGATCCTCCTATCTTCTCCTTAGTTCTGTCATATTGGAAACTTTTATTCTGAAGGGTACTACAACATCAAGGTAAAAACCTTCTTTATTTTTCAGGTCGACTTTCAAATACTCATGGAAGGAATGCACCGTCGAGCCAAAAGAAACCATGTTTTTTGAAATTTCCCATGCCTCTGTGATCAATTCCATCCTTTTCTTAATATTTCTCTCCACATAGCTCTTGGCTAATATAAGGAGGCTTGAATATCCCTTCAATTTATCAGTGGGTGTGGTTGGTCTGACTATTTTCAAAGGACTAGCAAGAAGTGGAGGAGTTATTAAGGCGTCTTCCAATTACTTGATCCTTTATTTCAACTTTGTGTTTTCCTCTTCAAGACCACCAATGGAGTCATCCACAACATCCCCTGTTTCTCTGTGAATATCAGAAATCTAGGAAGGCCGCATATTTCTTAGGTTAACCTCTGAACGAGATTTTCCTTTCTTATTTTTCACATCACTTTTTTAAATAATCAATTTCTTAGATTCATTGTCAAAGACAACACTCTAAAACACAAATGACTCTTCTTCATTAAAGGTCTCATTCTCAATGATTTCCAATGAGGAATTTTGGTGGGCCGTATTTCCTGGCTAATCAATAATAGGAAATATTTTCTCGATATCCACTTTGAGCTCCATATATTCAAGGGAGAAGTTATTGATCTCACTCTCTATGTGCTAGTATTCTTCCTCTTTCACGATGTTTTTCCTCTTTTTCCTCAGATGAAATTTGTGCGAGCTCTCAATTTTTCTCGGAGGGGAATTTTGTGCGAGCTCTCAATTTTTCCCAGAGGGATGATGAACTATTGTTGGTCATTTTTCTAGATGGGCGGGATGTTGGAGCATTTCTCCAAGATGTTGTAGTATTAGGAGTAAGAGTTGGGGGTTGGGCACTCTTCTCTCTTAGATCCTTTCCTTTCTTCTTGTAAAACTCATTGGTACTGAGTACCATTTCCAAGTCACTAGTATTGTGAGTAGGAGCGCCTAAGTTATTATATTCTTCTTCACTGCGAACAATATGGATACATGAATTGTTGAATCCTACTGCCAACATATGGTCCACGAAAATTCCGTTGGGGTAAAACCCCTTTATATTTTCATCATATTTCAGATTCAGGTTGTGAAAGTGGTTTTCAAATTCATCGATTTTGTTTATATTTTTGAATACAAAGTCCTATTTTCCAAGGAAAAGGTATGAATTTCTTTTTTCATTTCTCATGGAAAAAGTGAAACCAAAAATTATATTGCCTTGTGACTTCCGTAAAAAACATTTTATCAGTTACATGGCATGGAAGAAAGGAGGTATTTTCCTTAGAATTGAAATCCTAATAACATTGTGATTTTCCATTTTCTCCAACGTCCCATTTTTATCCAAGAATTTATTTCTTGGTCAGATATTCTAGGGGTATATTTTCCAAACAATAATCCTTTAAAAACTGAGACAAAATCATTGAAAACTTCATATAAATGCAAAGAAGCTTTGTGTCTCCACAACGCTTGCTACCAGAAGGTAATTGGGTCAAGCTCATAGTTCACCCTCTTAGAGATAGACAACTTCGAAAATTGACAACAATATGTTATTGCAAACACACAATAAGAAGAAATGAAGAATTTCTTGTCCTTTTTGTACTGTGACAATTGGGAGGATATTTCAATGGAAATTAGTTTTCCCCAATCGAAAATAGATTTCTCTTTAACTTTAAAATATAAGATATAAAGAATCATACATGAAATGCTGGCAGTACTTTCTTGGCCTGTTACCCTGGTGAACAACCAAGCCATTTCCCAAAGGGGTTTTTGAATGAGTTGACCTGCAACTTGGTAATGTCTTCTGGGACATCGGTGGGATCTTCCAAGAACTCAGGCAAGAGGTCCAGGCCATTGTCATGCTTTTTCAGGAAATCCCTGCAATCCTCTCCTTTGAAAGTGAGTGTTGGCTCAGGGAGGTTCGACATATTACAAAACAATTGAGGTGAAAGAGAAATGGGAGAATGGTCTTGAAGTTGAATAATCCGTTGACATGGTATGTATTTATCAATGCACCATGCAACCAGTTCCTTTCATTCGAAAACCTCAGGGACACACTCTGCATGAGAAATTTCGGATGTCCAAATCACTTCCTTCTGAGAAGAAGGGGATGAATAATAAGAATACGCTTTGGACAACTAAAAGTGTCAGTCCTCACGTCCAAAAATATTCAAAGTATCACCACAGAACTATTGTTGAGCTATCGCTACCATAAGTTGATGAGATTGTTCTTTTAATCCATATAATATTTGAAATAGCACTTGAGAGAGATAATATAATCTTCGACAAATCGTGCTTTAATGAGGTTTAATGAGAAATCTCCTTGAGCCATTCGTTTATTAATGACGATCTTTATAGAACCTGCATGATGAATTATTAGCATTAAAACATACTAAATGCGTATTGGTAGAAGCATGAAGGTGGCGGGGATGAACGAGAGCAATTAGTATTTGGGAACTTTTGTGAACCCATCAACCTGGGAAACCTGTGAACCCATAGTTGCACATGATGGGAAATAGGCTAAGTGTTGGGAGTGATTGGATGGACTTGGACACAAGAGAAATAAAATACTTAGGAGCTTGGTACCCGCGACAAGTCTGATGGTCATAATGTAGATCGTGGATATTTAGGTGCAAAATGGATATCGCGGAACTTGGAATATGATAGCTTGAACCTGTGAACCCGCGATTGCAAAAAAAAACGGTTAAGTGTAGGATAATACAATGGTCTCTCAGACTCATGATATGGGAGTATGGATGGAAGTAAGAACCCGCAAACCTGTCGTTTTGAGAAACAACTAATTATAGTAACCAGAAAGGGAAAATAAAGGGGAGAAAAGAAAAGAGGAATCTAGCTAACTATAGAAGAGGGAAAAGAAATGGAAAAAAGAAGTTGGGAAAATAGAAAAGGGGAGGGAAATTTCGGAAGTGGGAATTGATCTCAACAACTGGCTCCAACTATGGGATGATAACCCCCTATGGGTTGTCAAGAATCTAGAATATTTATGACTAGGTGCTTCCGTCCATTGGGATATGGTGTCAAAAGTAAGAATATACAAACTGAAAAATAAATTTATGTACAAGGAAAATGAGAAATTTTTAGGTAAAGAAACATTTCAAATGTTTCCCATTGATAGGCATCATTAATATTTTACCCTTCATGTATTGGAGCAGATAGGAATTAAAACCCATGATCTTTTCGACAATATATAGTCCAATCTAGAGCGCTTTGAATTTGGTGTGCATTGATGGTTTCTCCTTGGCTTTGTTCTAGAGTAACACCAGTTCTCCCTTATGAAAATTATTCAGAGTTGTACTCTGGTCAAAATATATTTTGATACTTTGATGTCTCTGAGAAGTTCGATTTAGGTCTTTTCTTTTTTCTTCTTCCAACTTCAACAACTGATTGATCCTCCTTTGGATAGGTGAACTATCTTCTGTATCTACTGTATTAACCACGAAAGTCAAGGCATTGAGTTTGAGGATAATTGGCATTTTCACCTCTTTCCCATAAACCAATGTATATGGGGACATCCTAGTGCTATCCTTTGGAGTCATTCCGCTTGCCCACAACACATCAGTCAGCTTCAAATGCCAATTCCTTTGGTTCTTGTCAATAGTTTTCTTCAATATCTATATGAGTGTCTTATTCATGGATTCTGTAAGACCATTACCTTGTGGATAATAGTTTGATGATTGCCCCATAATAATTCCATATTCTCCACAAAATTGTGTAAACTTTGAACCGATGAAAATCGAACCATTATTAGTAATAAATTTATCTCGGACACCAAATCTTGACATAATATTTTATTTGAGGAATTTAATGAACTCTTCAGAGTATGCTTTCTTTAAAACCACTGATTCTGGAAATTTCGTAAAATGATCTGTAGCGGTGAGAATGTACATATGTCCCTTTCTTGACTTCGGATTAATCGACATGATGACATCAAGTCACCATTGAGATAATGATTGTTCTAGAATTATGGGTTGTAAAGGCATCACAAATCTCTTCATTTTTCCTGAAAACTGTTGGCATGATACACACTTCCTTATGGTGGCATATGAGTCTCTAAAAATTAATGGCCAATAAAATCCAACTCTCATTATCTTGTGGGCAGTTGCAATAGGTGCAAAGTGTCCACCACATATTCCATCATGTAATTCTCTCATTAGTTCTTGGGCTTGGTTTTCATCAATGCATTTTAGTAGTATACCACCATAATTCCTCTTGAACAATATATCAACAATAAACACATTTATTTTCCTTCATCTTCAATGTTCTTTTCTCCTTAAGGTTCATGGTGATAGGAAACTGCCTAGATCTCAAGTAGAGTACAATGTCTCTGTACCATTTTGAATCAATGATTCAGATTATTTTCAGCACAAAATGAGAGCGAAGATATTACAGAGAAATATTCAGAGATATTGCAAGAGAAACGAAAATATAAAAGAGATATAGCGGAAATATAGAAAGAGTCATAGATATACAGTAATACACGATTTCTATTAATGAAAGAAATGCACAGAGACTGTAAAAATATAGAGTGAAAGACTCACTAGAATGGTGGCAGTGTATCTCTTAGAAGAGATGTGACGGCTACTCGCATTCGCAAGAAGATGATTACAATGAGGCTCTG
>SNQJ01S0120502.1:9557-34234 GCA_010110895.2 Picea sitchensis | reverse complement strand
GGGAAGGATATTGCTATTGATGGTCAATATGACATTGATAGGGCAGAAAAGTTCATTGAACAAATTCAATCGATACATCAAATGGTGCAAGAGTAGTTGGAAAAGAGTCAAGCCAAGTACAAATCGAGACATGACAAGCATCATGTTGATCACAGTTTCCAAGTTGGAGATGAATTTTGGCTTTACATTAGTAAGGAGAGGCTTAAAGGAGAAGGTAAAAAACTAAAACCAATTCGATATGGTCCTTTCAATATTCTTGACAAGATTGGTAACAATGCCTTCCGTTTAGATTTGCCTCCTTATATGCAAATGTATGCAGTTGTTAATGTTGAGAATTTGAAATTGTATGAGCCTCCTTTGATTGATGATCAAGGAGAACATGTTCAGATTCCTTCTATAGATGATTTTTCCCCAGAATATCTTACAGAACTGCATGAAGACACCATCCTTGACAAGAGAATGAGAACTTCAAAACGAGGAAATGTGAAGTATCATCGAGTTGGTCTTAAAGGCACAAATCCAAGCAAAGCCAAGTGGATTGATGTTGGAAATGTGAGGGAACTATACCCTCATCTTCAGATAGACTAAAAATAGTCTTTTGGAGGTCCAAAAACTTTCCAATGGGGAGGTGTGATATAGGTGATCAAATTTTGCTCAAAAATTAAAAGTACTCGGAATCACTTCAAATCGAATGGGAGCGTAGGTCTCATTGTTATGAACCCAAAACAACTCGTTTGGGTTCAAACAGACATCGGGAGAGAGAGATATCATGTTCTGTTCAAAACGATAAACATGCAAAAAAAAGGGATGCTGACTGTACAATCCATACAGTCCGTATGGATGTTGACGTGGCATGTCCGTATGACACATGGCAGAGATGAATTGGCAGGACTGTACAACACATGGCATTAATTGGTTGATAGATGTGGAAGAATTATATTGCGACATGTGGCATATTTTTTTTGGTTGTACGATGCCATGTGGCCCAGTCATGGGCCACCACGTGGCACCCTGTTATTGGTTGGTTGTATAAAATTTATTTGGTGTCCATCGGATTTGACCCCATGACCTCCACCCACATGCAAAGCCTTTGCAAAGTCCACTCTGCCAATGCGCCACCATAGTAGTTCTTACTATGTAATAGTTTTAAATTTATTTGAATTTGTATATGTGGATGGTTGGGGTGCGTTCGGGCTGGGGCTTAGCCCCATCCCCCAGTCGTATATACCATACCATATGAGCCTTGGTCATACCATTGGCATGCACACAGATTTGTGTTATGGTTCAAACGGTTATACAACCAACACCCTCCACTTGTCCATTATCTATTCGCTTTTGAAACAGACCCTGTTTTGCATTTGCGCGTGGTCACATGACCCTTATGACCACAGCCTTGGTGGTTAGGGGCTAGGTGTGCCCATAACCATCCTACAATTTGCATCGGTTGTGCGGTTTCACCTGGTGCTGGGTTTTTCCACATAAATGTGCGTGGGGGCTAGATTGAGGAAACAAGGGTACATTTTGGCAATCCAGAGACAACAAGTTTGAAGGGGAACTTCCAGGAAGCCTATCTTCTTCAATTTTTGGCCAAACGAGGTGCCAAAAAAGACCAGCTAGGGGTTTTTGGACGTTCTGGAGCCATTGGAGCCATCTATTTGGAATTTTGAGCATTGTAAAGCACATATTTGAGCACTTTGAGAAAATAATACAAAAGATCCGTTGGAAGATGGATTAGGAGATGTAGCCCAAGAGAGGGCTGAACTCCTTTATCATTTGTTGTGTTATGTGTTTTATGTTCACTATTTATTGTTGTTGTTTATATGCATATTGAATGACTAAATTCTATTAAAGTTGTGTTGCAAAATTGATCCATTTTCATTTTAACACATGAATTAAATCTTGCAAATAATTTCAAGAATACAAGTCTTCTTCATTTTCAGATCATTGAACAAGGTCCATCAAATGACATCCTCCAATAACCTTGAAACGTACCCTCTTGATTCTCCATGTCTTGAATTTTCTCTAGGTTTTCACCATGTTCTATGTTCATGATAACATAGTTTCCAATCCTAGCATCTATATAATCTTCCATTAACTCATTATCCTTCTTTTTGAAAGAGAAGGGTTTCCTAGGTTCACGGGGCACCTTAATCATTGCTCCTTCCTTGCTTGGAAACATCATACAACTTCCATCGTTTATCATATATCCCTCGATCATGAATGACCAATCTCTTCCCAACACAACTCCATATGTCGGAGGAAGGTCTACCACAATAATAGTGAAAACCATAATAATATGGAGGGCTGACGTGATCTAAGAATAAAAGTACTTGATTTCTCCATAAGATGGTAATTTTCTATAATCAATTGCATATATACTTTCACCAATCTCATAATATTTGGCACAACTCATACCCAATGCCTCCATGACCTCCAATGGCATGATATTATTGGTTGCGCCGGTGTCAATTAAAAAATTATGAAGTGCATCATCATGATTTTCAATTGAAATGTAAAAGGGAGGAACTTTACCTCTCAGCTTGGAAGTTGACTGATTATGGATTTGTTTCAAACTTGTAACAACAAATTCTGCTTTTTCAGACGGATCATCCAACAATCTCAAAAATTTTTCCCTTTGTTGGGGAATTTTCACCACTTCTGTAAAGGGAAGAGTTATCCTTAATTTACTTAAATCTTATACAACATTGTACATCATCTGGGTGGAGTTTGACGTCAGCTGTTTATTTTTATTTCCAATGCTATCCGTCACTTTCTCATTCACCCTTTTCTCACTTTCTTTTTATTTTTGGTTTTCCTTATCAGAATCGCCTTTATTCTTGGTTCTATTTACAAATCCTCTTGTCTGGGCGACATTTTCTTGCGGGTTGGGATCATTGTCACCCTCCTCAGATATATACATGGACATATCACATCCTTCCATATGTACAGTTTCAAATATTTCATCAAGTGAGTATTAATTATCTTGCTCAAGCATCTGCTCATCATATACATCATCCATAACAACTACATTGGGGATTAGTTGTCTGGGAATTCTTGGTCTTTGCGGATTATCTTTTTTTTCAAACATCACTCTGTTTTCTTAGGGAGGGTTCCTTCTTTTCTCTGGGGCCGACATTCTCAGATTTGCCACATTATTACCCCCCCTTCTTAGTATGTTTATCTCGTTTTTCATTTTCTTGATTGTTCTATTCATCTATGCAATTTCAATCCCCTGCATAGTTTCTTGTGTCGCCATAGGGTGTACCTTTACATCTGGTATGGTTCCTTTGGAGAACCCTCCTCCAATTGTTTGGTTTTGAGCTTGTCATGGTTTTAATTCTTCATTCTTTATTGAACTGGAGGCTTCTTGATTATGAATGCTTAATCCCCCCAGCTACCTTTGTACTTTTCCTAGTATAATGTCAGATTCAACACCCATTTTAATCATGATTTCTTCCATATCAGTGGATTTAGTCATTTCCTCCTCCAAAGTATCCATTTGGGATGTTCTCATATCATATTTCACATTTGGGGCCATTACATTCTTATAAAAACTGAGTATGACTGGGTCATTTGATCTTTTATCTTCTGGAATTTTACTCAAGGTTTTATTAAACCTGAGATTAAAATCTCATATTCTTTCATTATTCCTCAATCCAATCTAGGTGAAATCGATGAGAAGGGTATGATAAGCAATTTGAGGGGTGAGCATAGTCACGAACATATCTTCAAGGTCATTAAATGAGTGAATTGATCTGCTAGGTAATGTCGTATACCATTCATACACTCTTCCCAACAAGGTTTGCAGAAATAACCTTACCATGACATCGTCATACTCAACATGGTGAAAATCACAAACATCAAGAAATAAGTGAAGATGCCTCTTTGCATCGATTACTCCGTCTCCAGAAAATTCCTTTAAGGTGCCCTTAGGGAGGACAGGGACATCATGTTGCTCACCTAGAATATTAAGAGGGGAATCTCTTACCCTCCTTCAATTTTCAAATCCCAGGTTTCCTTGATTTCTTGCAGCATGTCTTTCACCTCCTTGTCTCTCCTCATGATGCTCGCCTCGCATTTGTTCATTCCTTTTTTCCATATCCCCAAATGTTATAAGACCATGAATTCCACTTCTTAGAATACAGAGTTTCTTGCTTTTACTTCTGGTAATGGGTCCTTTGTATTTGTTCAACTTCAATGCTGACCTTCTCCTTATGCTACTCTAGCTAGCCTTTGGTTTCTTTGGTCTTGTTGTTCTTCTCTTCTCTACCTTCAGAGGATTTCTCTTTCTTCTTGTTGGAGTAATACCTTCCAAGACCTTTCTAACGCTTCTCGGGTCTCGATTGTTGTTATTACCAGATTATATAACTGATGCAAGATGCTTCGTTGATTGTTCAATCCAATTTCCAAGTGGGGATGATCAATACGGGGAAAAATCACATATTATTAAAATGATAAACCAGATTCCAAATTTCAGTTCATTCCCTAGTATGGTCGCCAAAAATGTTGATGCTTGAATCTGTTAGGACCAAAACGAAAACCTCACAAGGATGTAAATCCCCCTGCGATTTTATAGAGGTGGTACTCCTATTTACTTTAAGATTTTCGTGGGACTTTAGGTTTTAAAAATATGGGACTCCATAGAAGTCTGACGTGGTAATCAAAGAAATATAAAAATTGCAAGAAAGATAAAAGGAAATTTTTTTGTTTTCTTTTTTAAAGAAAGTTCCCGAGAAAGGACTAGGAACCGAGCGCATTTACACATTTCAAGAAAATAAGCAAAATTTCCTCACATCCATCATAGTTTAAAATAAATATTTCCGATCACATAAAAACAAAACGAAGATGATATGCATGCATAAGAGAACTTTAATAGAGTGGACACATGGGAAACTCAAATAAATATAATGATAGATCAACCTCAAATAATTTATATTCTAAACTCAGGGTTACAAAGTATAGTTGAGATTGTTCCCAAAATAACTCTCTTGAAATTTCTAAAAAATATATAGTCTGTTACAGATTATTTGAAATTTAAAATGCATCTGTCTTAAATACTGGGATTGGGGCTCCCACAGACCATAAATCAAATAAATACAATAAATAAGCTCATAGAAGGAGGATGGTGGGCGAGAGTAAAATGTCAAGATCTGGAAAGAAGAAAATGAGAAGTTATCAGTCTTCGATAAAACCTTTCTAGTGAAAGGGGTGGAATAACTGGATGAAGGAACTGACAAAGAAAGAAAAATGTGATCAATGTAAACTTACTATGATGGCCTCTCATTTTCTTCACTTGCTTGTTGATGTCCTTTTATCGTTTTCATCAATGGTTACAGGAACCTTCTCAATTGTTTCTTTCCTTTCTGTGGGCAATTTGTCGATTGCTTTCTTAAACCATTATTTGATATAATTTTTCATTGGTGCCACATTGATCTCATGCCAGATATTAATATCGAACAACTCGCCCTCCAAGTATCATAAATCAAGGTAAATACCATGTAATTATTCTTCGATGTACTGATTTTTCACGAAGTAGTCCACTAGCCAATTTTCTATGGCGTCCTCATCATATTCAAGTATACCATAGAAATTTTCAATTGACAACCCTTTAAAGATATCAATTTGTTCATCAAATTGTTTTTTTGTTAGGAACAATAAGTTGAGGATAAGTTTGGGGTCTTGGACTTCGTTAGTGCTTCCGACTAGGTCTACTTCCATGAGCCTTTTGAATAGTTCTTCCCTCCTTGATATAGCTTGATTGGATGTTTGAACAATATTATTCAAGTTTTTTATCTTTTCTTTCCAGCACATGTTCAATTGTTTTATCCGACTTAGAGAGGGAAAGTCCTCCTCTCTTATCCTTAGTTCTGTCATATTGGAAACTTTGATTCTGAAGGGTACTACATCATCAAGGTAAAAAACTTCTTCATTTTTCAGGTTGGCTTGCAAATACTCATGGAAGGTAGGCGCCCTCGAGCCAAAATAAACCATGTTTTTCAAAATTTCCCATGCCTTTGTGATCAATGCCATCCTTTTCATAATATTTCTCTCCACGTAGCTCCTAGTTGATGTTAGGAGGCTTGAAGATCCATTCAATTTAGCAGCGGGTTTGGCTGGTCTGAATATTGTCAAAGGACTGAAAAGAAGTGGAGGAGGCATTAAGGTGTCTTCCAATTCCTTGATCCTTTGTTTCAACTTCGTGTTTTCCTATTCAAGACCACCAATGGAGTCATCCAGAGCATCCCCTATTGCTCCGTGAATATTAGAAATCTAGGAAGGATGCATATTTCTTAGTTTAACCTATGAACGAGATTTCCCTTTCTTATTCTTCACATCACTTTTTTCAATAATCAATTTCTTAGATTCCCTATCAAATAAAGCGCTCTGAAACACAAATGACTCTTCTTCATCGAAGGTCTCATTCTCATTGATTTCCAATGAGGAATTCTGACGGGTCGTATTTCCTAGCTGATCAATGATAGGAAATATTTTTTCGATATCTACCTTGAGCTCCATATATTCAAGGGAGAATTTATTAATGTCACTCTCTATGTGTTGTTATTCTTCCTCTTCCATGATTTTTTTCCTCTTTTTCCTCAGAGAAAGTTTGTGTGAGCTCTCAATTTTTCCCAGAGGGGGATTCTTTTCGCCTTCGCTACTTTAACTATTGTTGGTAATTTTTCTATATGGGTGGGACATTGGAGAATTTCTCGAAGATGTTGTAGTCTTAGGAGTAATAGTTGGGGATTGGGAACTCTTATCACTAGGACCCTTTCCTTTCTGCTTGTAAAACTCATTGGTATCAAGTATCGTTTCCAAGTCACCAACATTGTGAGAAGGAGCGCCTAATTTATTATCTTCTTCTTCACTTAGAACCGCGTGGATAAATGAATTGTTGAATCCTACTTCTAGCATATGTTCCACACAAAATTCATTGGGGTCAAGCCCCTTGATGTTTTCAGCATATTTCAGATTCAAATTGTGGAAGTGGTTTGCAAATTCATCGATTTTGTTTATATTTCTGAATACAAAGTCTCCTATTTTCCAAGGCAAAGGTATGAATTGCTTTTTCTGTTTCTCATGGAAAAAGTGAAAACATAAATTATACCGCCTACTTCCGTAACAAACATTTTATCAGTTACATGTCATGGAAGAAAGGAGGGATTTTCCTTAAAACTCAAATAAATATAATGATAGATCAACCTCAAATAATTTATATTCTAAACTCAGGGTTACAAAGTACAGTCGAGATTTTTCCCAAAATAACTCTCTTGAAATTTCTAAAAAATATATAGTTTGTTACATATTATTTGAAATTTAAAATTCATTTGTCTTAAATACTGGGATTGGGGTTCCCGCAGACCATAAAGAAAATAAATACAAGAAATAGGATCATATAAGGAGGATGGTGGGTGAGAGTAAAGCATCAAGATCTAGAAAGAAGAAAATGAGAAGTTATCAGTCTTCAATTAAACCTTTCTAGTGAAAGGGGTGGAATAATTGGATGAAGGAACTGACAAAGAAAGAAAAATGTGATCAGCGTAAACTTACTATGATGGTCTCTCATTGTCTTCACTTTCTTGTTGATGTCCTTTTATCGTTTTCATCAACAGTTACAGGAACCTTCTCAATTTTTTCTTTCCCCTTGGTGGTCAATTTGTTGATCGCTTTCTTAAACCATTCTTCGATATAATTTTTCATTGGTGCCACATTGATCTCATGCTGATATTAATATCGAACAACTCACCCTCCAAGTATCGTAAATCAAGGGAAATATCGTGTAATTCTTCTTCGATGTACTGATTTTTCATGAAGTAGTCCACTAGCCAATTTTCTATGTCGTTCTCATCATATTCAAGTATACCATATAACTTTTCAATTGACAACCCTTTAAATATATCAACTTATTCATCAAACTGTTGTTTTGTTAGGAACAATAAGTTGAGGATAAATTTGGGGTCTTGGAATTTGTTAGTGCTTCTAACTAGGTCTACTTCCATGAGCCTTTTGAATAGTTCTTCCCTCCTTGATATAGCTTGACTGCACGTTTGAAAAATATTATTCAAGTTTTTTATCTTTTCTTTCCAGCACGTGTTCAACTGTTTTATCCTACTTGGAGAGGGAAAATCCTCCTCTCTTCTCCTTAGTTCTATCGTATTGGAAACTTTTATTCTGAATGGTACTACAACATCAAGGTAAACACCTTCTTCATTTTTCAAGTCGACTTGCAAATAATCATGGAAGGTAGGTTCCCTCAAGCCAAAAGAAACCATGTTTTTCAAATTTTCCCATGCCTTTGTGATAAATGCCATCCTTTTCTTCATATTTCTCTCCACATAGCTCCTAACTGATGTTAGGAGGCTTGAAGATCCATTCAATTTAGCAGTGGATTTGGTTGGTCTGAATATTTTCAAAGGACCGGAAAGAAGTGGAGGAGGCATTAAGGCGTCTTCCAGTTCCTTGATCCTTTGTTTCAAATTCATGTTTTCCTCTTCAATACCACCAACGGAGTCATATAGAGCATGTCCTATTTCTCTGCGAATATTAGAAATCTAGGAAGGCCACATATTTCTTAGGTTAACCTCTGAACAAGATCTCCCTTTCTTATTCTTCACATCACTTTTTTAAATAATCAATTTCTTAGATTCCCTTTCAAAGAAAGCGCTCTGAAACATAAATGACTCTTCTTCATCGAAGGGCTCATTCTCAATGATTTCCAATGAGGAATTCTGGTGGGCCATATTTCTTGGATGATCAATGATAGAAAATATTTTTTCGATATCTACCTCAAGATCCATATCTTCAAGGGAGAAGTTATTGATGTCACTCTCTATGTGTTGTTCTTCTTCCTCATGCATGATGTTTTTCCTTTTTTTCCTTAGAGGAAGTTTGTGTGAGCTCTCAATTTTTCTCGGAGGGGGATTCTTTTTGCCTCCACTGCTTTAACTACTGTTGGTAATTTTTCTATATGGGTGGGACATTGGAACATTGCTCGAAGATGTTGTAGTCTTAGGATTAACAGTTGGGGATTGGGCACTCTTCTCACTAGGACCCTTTCCTTTATTCTTGTAAAACTCATTGGTACTGAGTACCGTTTCCAAGTCACCAACATTGTGAGAAGGAGCACCTAAGTTATTATCTTCTTCTTCACTTAGAACAGTGTGGATAGATGAATTATTGAATCCTACTGCCAGAATATGTTCCATGGAAATTTCATTGAGATCAAGCCCCTTTATGTTTTCAACATATTTCAAATTTAGTTTGTGGAAGTGGTTTGCAAATTCATCGATTTTGTTTATATTTTTGAATACAAAGTCTCCTATTTTCCAAGGCAAAGGTATCAATTGTTTTATTTGTTTCTCATGGAAAAAGTGAAAACATAAATTATACCACCTTGCGGCTTCCGTAACAAACATTTTATCAGTTACATGTCATGGAAGAAAGGAGGGATTTTCCTTAAAACCAAAAATCCTGATAACATTGTGATTTTCCATTTTCTCCAATGTCCCCTTTTTATCTAGGAATTTATTTTCCTGGTTGGATATTCTAGGGGTATATTTTCCAAACAATAATCCTTTAAAATCTTAGACAAAATCATTGAAAACTTCATAGAAATGCAAAGAATCTTTGTGTCTCCACAATGCTTGGTACTAGAAAGTAACTAGGTCAAGCTCACAGTTCACCTTCTCTGAGATAAACGATTTTGGAAATTGACAACAATATTCTATCACAAACACACAATAAGAAGACATGAAGAATTTCTTGTCCTTTTTGTACTGTGAGAATTGAGAAGAGATTTCAATGGAAATCTGTTTTCCCCAATCGAAAATAAATTTCTCTTTAACTGTAAAATATAAGATATAAAGAATCATATGAGAAATGTTGGCGGTAATTTCTTGGCATGTTGCCCCGGGGAACAACCAAGCAATTTCCCAAAAGGTGTTTTTGATCGAGTCAACCTGCAACCTGGTAATGTCTTCTGGGACATCGGTGGGATCTTCCAAGAACTCAGGCAAGAAGTCCAGGCTGTTGTCATGCTTTTTCAGGAAATCCTTGCAATCCTCTCCTTTGAAAGTGAGTGTTGGCTCAGGGAGCTTCAACATATTACAAAACACTTGAGGTGAAAGAGAAATGGGAGAATGGTCTTGAAGTTGAATAATCTGTTGAATTGGTATGTATTTCTCAATGCACTGCACAACTACTTCCTTGCAGTCGAAAACCTCAGGGACGCACCCTGCACGAGAAATTATGGAAGTTCAGATCACTTCCTTCTGAGAAAAAGGGGATGAATAATAAGAATATGCTCTGGACCACTGAAAGTTATGGTCCTCACGTCCAAAAATATTCAAAGTATCACCACAAAACTGTTTCCAAGATGCTTCTTCCATAAGTTGACAAGAGTGTTCTTTTAATCCAGATAATATTTGAAATGAGCTCTCTCGAGAGATAATATAATCTTCGACAAATCGTGCTTTAATTTTATTTAATGAGAAATATCCTCGATCCCTTCGTTTATTAATGACAATCTTTACCAAACCTAGAAGATGAGTTATTAACATTAAACCATACTAAATGCATATTGGGAAAAGCACGAATGTGGCGGGGACAAATGAGAGAAATTAGGATTTGGGAAATTTTTTGAAGCCGCAAACCCATGGTTGTACATGATGGGAAATAGGCTAAGTGTTGGGAGTGATCAGTCAGACTTGGATACAAGAGAAATGAAATACTTAGGAGCTTGGTACCCGTGACAAGTCTGATGATCATAATGTAGATCACATATCTTTAGGTGCAAAATGGATATCGCGGAACTTGGAATATGATAGCTTGAACCTGTGAAGTGTAGGATAATACGACAGTCGATTGAACTCATGATATGTGAGTATGGATGGAAGTAAGAACTAGTGAGTTCGCCAACCTGCGAACCCGTCGTTTTCATAAATGACTAAGTATAGTAACCATAAAGGGAAAAATAGAGGGGATAAAAGAAAAGGGGAATTCAGGTAAGTATAGAAGAGGGGAAATAAATGGATAAAATAAGTTGGGAAAATAGAAAAGGGGAGGAAAATTTCTAAAGAGGGAATTGATCTCAACAACGAGTTTCGATGAATATCCTACCATTCAGTAATCTTGTTGTAGTTCTCTTGGGCATTTTAGTATTTTTCTTACATATCCTTCACTTGCAGACTTAATTTCATTTGATCATATTTGGACTTATTTATTTTGTTGAGTGCATAGAAGAATTTACTTTGCGTGTCCTTGAGTCCTTCATTCATTTTTATGGATTCTCTTTTTATAATGTCTAGAATAATTGTTTGACTTTGGTTCTCTTCTACAATTTTCTTTAAGAGGTCATTATCCTGCTGCAATCTTCTAATTTGTTCTTCAATCTTTACATTGTAAGTACTTATCTCATATTGTTCACCTTTGAGTATTGTGACTTCTTGGGCATGTGCAGCTTTGAGTCCTTCTATCTCATCTAGATGTGCCTTCTAGTTGAGGGAAGTTGCTTTATTGAATTCTTATTTTAGCTCCTTTTCTTGGATTTGAAGTTGCTTCAGTATCTCATCTTTGTGGATCCATTATGTTTCTAGGGCCTCTTTTCTAGACTCTCTTGCCATGGTATCCTTGATAGTCTCCAGGGATCTATCTAACTCAGTAACTCTGTCTTTTTTTGTATCAAGAGCTCCTGCAACTTCATAAACTGGCACAATATTTACATTGACAAAGGCATTAAGTGTTTAAGCTACTTTTATTGCATTATCTTTAGGATATGGTCCTAATTTACACTTGATAATTATTTCAGAAGTCTCATGACTTGTATCATCCCTTTTTTTTTCCTCTTAGGTGTTATTTTCTCGATGGCTCTTGTATTATGGTTGTAGTAGTAGTCACCAACAACGATGACTGCACCTTCAAAACCTAGTCTTGCATATGTGACCGATAAAATTCTTGGAATGGCTTCCAATGGAGTACATTCATCTATTGGGGTGTCCATTCATCTATTGGGGTGTCAAACATGTTAGTTTCAGAGCCTATTGTCACAATTTTATTGTTGTGTGCTCATTTGTTCTCTTGATATATGGAAACAATGCTCCTTTATTAATATTCCTTCTTCTTCTTCGCTTTTTCCTTTGAGATCAATGCTGATTGCTTTTCACTTGTTTATTTTTCCTTTTTTGGCTCTATAATTGTTGATTTATCCCCATTATTTATTTTAGAGGAAATATCCTTAGCTTTGGTATTTTCTAAATCGACCTATTTCTCTTTGGCCTCTTTCTTCTCTCTCTGTTGGTACCTTTCCTCTCCTTCATCAACTTTTCTTGCTAGTTCTACTTCCTTTTCTTTCTTTTCCCTTTCTTTAGTCTCTATCCTTTCTTTATATTTTAGGAGTAGGGTTTTAAACTATTCTAGCCTCAAGGTTCTATCTCGATCTTCTTCTTTCCTCAATTGTTCTCGTGTTGTTTCGTTGGTGAGTCTTTCTACTACCTCTTCAAAACACAAGGCTCCCCGAAAAATATCCTCTGCAAAATTGGATTCATGCACAATCTATGGTGCCAATTAAATGATTCTCATATGTTCAAATAGTACATTTTGGGGGTCATGAGCTTTTGTTTCCCCAACACAGAGACATAATTCTTTTAGGATTCCAACCGCCTTTTCAGCTTGTTTCTTATTATGTAGAGAAAACATGCCTATGTGAAGAGGAAAAATGGGCCAATATGATCCAGGTGGATATCGTTGGCCACCCACCTTTTCCAATTGGCTCAAAACAATTTTTTGGTAATTTTGGTAATTTACTATTTTTAGCAGTTTTTAACTTCTGGGGCCATTTCGAGGGCCTAAATGAAGGATTTTTGGGATCAAGCTTCTCAATGATAATAGAAGTCTCTTATTTATCCCCCAAAATGAATCTACTCAACGATACCTTTCCAATGAGCTATCGTGCGCCCCAAACGAAGATACTATCCAAAAGTTATGACCCCGAGAAGTTGATGTACTAACTTACCCAAACGAGGCCCACATGACTTTTGGTGCTTCATCTCCTAGGGTTAGGTTTTTGGATGTCTAGGGGTTTTGACATTATTGTTTATTGTAAAAATTTATTCAGATTCTCATTGTAATCATCATCTTGCAAATGAGCGCAGCCGTCACATCTCTTCTCAGAGATAAGTCGCCACCATTCCAACAAGCTTGTTTTCCACTGCATTTTACAGTTTCAGCTTATTTCCTTATTGTATAGAAAACCAATTTTACTATATCTTTATTATTATGTGTTAATCATATTTTAATAATCTATATTCATTTCGTTCTACTCAAAAAATCTAGATCGATGGTATCAAAGTGGTCTTCTCTTTGTCGTCTTAATGCATGTCCCCAACGAGGTCATGGTACAAAGAATTGGGTCTCGAGCTTGTTTCTCTTGAGGAAAAAAGCTCTCACATGCCCAAGCGACCTTTCATGGTAGAAGAAAATAAATATGACAGGGCAAGAGATCCTTTCAAAATGTTGCTTGAGGAATCCCTGACACAACAAAGGAACGAGATGATGGATAGTTTCGTGCAAATCCTTTGGTGATTACCAACAAGCGACACATCTTCCTCGAGCGGAGGCACTGCCCCCTTCAAGGTACAAATAAAATTTGATATTCCTATATTTGAAGGTCAGATAGATGCAGATGTTGTAGACAAGTGTTTGAATCTACTAGAAGGGTATTTTTATATCCATAACGTTTTTAATAGAGAAAAGATTACTTTTGTGCTCCTCAAAGCCATTCCCCATGTCAAATGTTGGTGGGAGAATTTCTGTGAGAAAAAGGAAACAAAGGAACCCTCATTATTTACAGTCACGACCACTTGGGAATCCTTCAGGGATGATATTAAGGAACAATACTACCCCGTCGAAAGTTATGACGACTTGTATACCAAATGGACCACATTGTGGCAAGAAAGAAACCAAGCAGTTCCAAAGTTCACAGATATCTTCCATACCTTGCGCACCAAGATGGGTATCAAATATTTAGAGCGACATCTAGTGCTTAAGTATCATGGTGCTATGCATTGATACATACATACCGAAATGGAATTTATGGACATATTGTCCTTGGGTGCGGCCTACCGATATGCCATCAAAATCGAGCAGAAGCTCAAACAAAAGACGTGGCAATTTGGGCCTAGGAACCCCTCACAACAAACTCCAGGAAAGGGCGGCCCCAACTCACATAAAAAAGGACAGATAAAATATGGACAATATCAAGACAACTAGTCCAATCCGCAAGCAAAGAAGGACACCAAAAAGACAAAGAAAGATATCGGGAAGTGGTGCGACTTCCATAAGAGCCCTTGGCATAACACTATTGATTTCCACTCAAAGAAGTCATTAGAGGTAGAAGTTAAAGCTTATAAATCAGATGCAGGTTCTAAATCTGAGTCAGAACCAGAAAGGGGAAGACGAATCATTGATGCAGAACACAATGCCACCATTGCTAGCACCAAGCTCTAGCCTAGTGAGCCAGACGAGCTAGAAGAAGGTGAGCACCTCTTCCATTCATAGATGTTGGTGAAAGGTACCCCAGTGCACTTCTTCGTTGATAGCGCTAGCCAGAAGAACCTCATCTCAGTAGAGGTCGTCAAGTGGCTGGCTCTACCAACAATGTCACACCCACAACCTTACACCATTCGATGGATCCGCTAAAGAAGCGATCTCTGTGTCAGCCAACAGTATCGACTGTCGTATGACATCAAGCCATTCAAAGACGAGGTATTGTGTGATGTTGCTCCTCTCAAAGTTTGTAATGTTATTTTGGGCAAACCTTATTTATGGAAACATCATGTTGTATACGGTTCTAGGCCTCGTAGTGTTATTATTACTTTGAACAAGAAATTGTATAGGATACCTGAGGCAGTCCCTCCTAGTGCTATTTCCTTGATCTTTGCCAACCAATGCAGGAAGGTCATCTCTCAGACCAGAAAATTTGTCTTCTTTGTGATTCACTCTCAGAGTGAGCAAAAGATCGCAGCCACATCCAAGGCCTTCGTGACCGATCTATCCACACAATAAAAGCAAGTGGATAAGGTTGTGGAAGAATACTCAGATATATTCTCTTCTCCTATTGGGGTACCTCTGCACTACCAGGTCAAGAATCCCATCGATCTGACCCCAGGCACATCGCTACCCAATGGGCCAGTCTACCACCTCTCTTTGTTAGAAGATGAGGAGATCAAGAGGCAAATCCAATGTAATATCCCCAAGGACGAGCCCCAATTGTATTTATGAATTGTAAACATGTTTTGTAGGTTGGTGAGCCGAGCAATTATAATATGGTAAGCTTATGTGTTATAGGCCAGAGAGCCTAGGTGTTAAAGGCCAGGAGTTTGTTTTTGTACATGTAACTATTCATATCAGTAATATAAAAACATTGTTGCACGTAGACTGACCACGAAGAAAGAGTGATGGGGGACTAAGCTTCCACTAGGCTGGGTAAGGGACAGGGTTGAGAGGTTGGAAAGAGAGGCTAGGCCTAAGGGCTTAAATCCAATAGAATAATAATATTTTATTAGTATTCCAAAATCTTATTAAAGAGATATGTCTTATCCTGAGTTCCTGGAAAGGGAACGAATGCTAAATGGAGTGCATGCAACTCCAGGAAGACAGGTGTCAACCTGGGCACATGCAGTTAAAGATGAAGAGTCATATTGTGTTCGGGGTTCACTCCCCATTCTTCCATCCACCATCTAACCTATTTGGGCCTATGTCATTGACCTATGCATCTAGACGCACTTTTGAGAAACCTCTCACTGGGGGGTGGGGGGGAGCCGACCTATGTTATCCTGTGAAACCAACATGTCTACACTGGCCAAAATCGGGTTTGTGCCTTAACCGTTTTTGGGTTGCTGCCTTTTTCCTAAGCCATATTGAACCATTGTTTTTGTCCTCATTTTGATGGAACTGAGTAGAAGCTGGTTGTCAGGACCGTGGTTGAAGAGGCAGGTTGTCAGGTCTGTGAGCATCTCTCTCCAGGTGAGAGAGTTTGCTGGGAAGTGTTTTTCTCCTAGAGAGAGTCCAACACCAGCTACGGAGCTCTGAGAATTCCTGATTGGACCCGTTGTCGAGACCCTGATAAAGGAAGTGGAGCAGTTGATGGACTATGGAACACTGAAGGCGCATATTCCCTAGGTGGAACATGCATGTGGGGAATGAGAGTCCATTATTAGTGGGCGTAAGAAGGCTCCTAGATAGAATCCTTCCAGTTGTACTGTGCAGTTTCTTGTAAACTCATCCTAGTATAGGATTCCCTTGCCTTGGGTGGAGCTTAGTCCTAGCTCGGGGGTGACCCACTGTTGAGCGTGATGAGCAATGAGGTCTATGGCTGGGAGGTTTGTGGAAGGTTTGCATGCAGTTGGTGTTTTTTACTCTAGTTAAAAGATAAGTATGATCCAGTGCTTAATTATGTATGTTATGCATGCTTGTGTTACTTGAAATGTTATCATGTGTTCTGTTGCATGTGGACTTATTGTCATTTCCATTTGGATCTGTATGGTAGCATTAAATCTATGTTAATTGTTTTAAATTCATTAAAATGCATGTTATATATATATCTGTGTGTGTGTGTGTGTGTGTGTGTGTCAGTGTAGTGGCATTGTCGGCCTGTTGGTGGCTGGGGATGTTACATCCAAGAATTATTTCACAAGGGGCACATACATCCCAGCCCTTCACCTTTTGGGATCCAAATCGTGTTGGTGCAGAAGAAAGAAGAGACTTGATGACTCTACATTGATTACTGGGCCCTGAATAAAATCATAATCTGAAACTAGTACCCGATTCCTTGAATTGACGACCTCCTTGATCAACTCACGGGAGCCAAATACTTCAGTAAGATTGATCTGAAGTCTAGCTACCAGTAGGTCCCAATAGAATAGATAGATATATGGAAGACTGCCTTCAAGTCAAAAGAAGGTCTTTTTGAATGGTTGGTCATTCCCTTTGGTTGGACAAATGCTCCAACAAATTTTATGAGGATGATGGAAGATATCCTATGACCTTTCACCAATAATTTTGTAGTGGTGTATCTGGATGACATCCTCATCTACAACAAGACTTGGATGGAACACTTGCAACAATTTTAGTAGGTTCTTCACACCCTATGACAACACAAACTATATGCAAACTTGGAAATATTTTCCTTCGGCATGGACAGGGTCCATTACTTAGGCTGCATCATTGATCAACATGGTGTGCATGTGGATTCAGCCAAGATCCTAGTCATTCATGACTGGCCAGCCCCAACCACACTCACTGAACTTTAGAGCTTCTTGGGCCTTGCCAATTTCTATTGCAGGTTCATGTTGGGATTCTCTCATATCACATGGGCCCTCAGCCAAGTAACCAGGGGTGGCGGTAAGGAAATATTTGTGTGGGGATTGTCCAAACAACAAGCCTTCGAGGACTTGAAGAATAGTTTTTTCTCATCCCCATTACTTTCATTACCATACTTGCAACATCCCTTTGAGATTGATATAGATGCTTCAGACTATGTTGTGGGCATCGTTCTCACTCAACACGACCACCCCATGGCATATCATAGTGAGACACTATCAGATGTCGTCCGTAAGTACCCTACATATGACAAAGAAATTTACTCCATTGTGAAAGCCTGCCACTAGTGGAGACATTACATTTTTGGGAAGGATACAATCATCCACACTGATTACAAGCCACTGCAGTTCATGCAGACCCAAGGAAAATTGCAAAATGATTTCCATCAGAAGTGATCCACATACTTACACCAATTCCACCTCAACATCAAGTATAAAACATGAAGTACCAACCGAGTTGTTGATTGCCTCAGCCGACCTCCAATCACGGAACTCACCATGGTGCTAGAATATTGTGGCCATAAGACCTCTAGATGGCCCCACCTCTACAAGAAATACCTTGAATTACCACCTACCAAATGTTGGGCGCCAACTCAGTGGTCACTAATTTCCATATTCAGGATGAGATGTTGTGTCGTCTGGGCCATCTCTTCATTCCATAAAGTGAGCACACGCATCTGATTTGGGAAGCTCACTACAGTCAAGTGGCAGGACACTTTGGTGTCGAAAAGACAGTGGTGATGCTGCAGAAACATTTCTACTGGCCGAAACTTCGACAAGATGTCAGCAAGTATATAAGGTCCTGCACTGCCTGTGCTATTGCCAAACCTACCACAAAGAAATAGGGTTTGTACACCCCTCTTCCTACTCTTGATAGGCTGTGGGACTCCATCTCAATGGACTACATGTCGGGCCTTCTATCCACAAAGAGGGGAAATGATTATGTTTTTGTGGTTGTTTATCACTTTTCCAAGATGGCGATTCTAGCTGCCTGCAAGAAGAACATCACAACAGAATCCATTGCCAAGATCTTCCTTGAAAGAGTATGGGTACATTTTGGGATCCCACAAACCATTATCTCATATCGTGATAGTCAGTTCCTCAACACATTCTGGTCAAGCCTCTAGTCACTGCTGGATACCAAACTCACCAAATCCACTGCCTTCCACCCCCAAACAGATGGCCAAACTGAGATTTTCAATTGTATGATCATACATATCCTACGCATGTACAATTTAAAACACCCCTGCACATGGGATGATAGTCTTCCCTATGTCCAACATAGCTACAACCAAGCCCTACATAGCTCAATTGGCCACAACTTCTTTCAGGTCGGGTTGGGATTCCAACCATTGGGCCCCATGGATGTTGCACTACCCCTGGCAACCACCTAGGCCAAATCACCCCCTGCTCCACCATAAGCTGACAAAGCCACCCGGTTCATTGAGTGCATCTAGTACATCCACCAAAAGGTTTAGGATATTCTATAGAAGTCTAATGCCAAGTACAAGCAACGCCATGATCAACATCAAGTGCCACATAAGTTTCAGGTGGGTGACAAAGTTTGGTTGCACTTGTAGAAAGAACACCTTACAGGGCCCCATCGTAAGCTTCGCCCACTCTATTATGGGATTTACACCATCACCAAGGCTGTGGGTGACAATTATTTTGAGCTCAACATTCCCCCTTTCCTTGGCCTGTAGCCAGTATTCAACGTGGCTCTCCTTCGACCATATTTCCCACCATTATTGGACACCTCATAGATAGTAAAGTAGTTGAAACCAACAGATTTCAACCCTAGCTGGATGCAACAAGCATCCAGTGATCAGATTTTGGACACTCAGATCAAGGGCACTCAACAACAAAGCATCCAGATTTATCGAGTCGTCAAAGCAGGGAAACTTCTATACCAAGCCAAGTGGCTCACCCGGGGCCAAATTTAGTAGAAATTTCCTCATCTGATGGGGGAACTCAATGAAATGGAGAAAATTTCTTCCAAAGGAGGGGGTATTGATCTAGGTAGATATTGGTGGCCACCCACCTTTTCCAACTGGCTCAAAACAATTTTCTGGGAATTTTGGTAATTTACTATTTTTAGCAGTTTTTAACTTCCTAGGCCATTTTGAGGGCCTAAATGAAGGTTTTTCGGGATGGAGCTTCTCAATTATATCCAAAGTGTAACGTCCCCGACCACCTAGGCTGGGCCATGCTACACCAGAGAAATCTTTCGTTCTCTCTCTAGAACATACCGTAACATACCCAACATCCAACTGAGCTATGCCACATAAATTTTTCGAAATGCATGCAATTAATATATATATATATATATATACATGCAGAACACTTGCAGAAGCATTATATATAAAACATAAAAATAAAAATACATCTATAAATACATAGATTCACACTGAAATAACAGTAACATATACATGTAGCATATACAAGAAATACCCATAAAAATAAACACAGTTATAACTACACATATGATAATCCATAATAATAAGCACGTAAATAACAATGCAACATGTAAATTTATCACACAATTGGCACTTATATTGGTAAGAATGTCACTAATTGCATACAGACCTTCCACGAACCTCCCATCCTTAGACCACATTGTTCATCACTCTCAACAGTGAGTCACCCCCGAGCTGGGACTGAACTCGACCCGGGTAAAGGGATTCCTAACAAGGCTAAAGGCTCATTTCACTCACACAGTCAGTTATCCTTCATACATTCCTATCACAATACCTGAACTAGTATCCATAGCCATTTTGTGTCGGTGTACCTGGTTAGCTTGGGAGCTGGAATGAAGAAGCTGGTTGTTAGGCCCGTGAGAAATTCTCTGGGTGAGAGAATTTCTAGGAATAGATTTCCTGAAGGTGCTAAACTGCAGCTGCAATGCTCTGAGACTTCATGTCCGGCCTATTGCTGAAACCCTAAAAGGAAGTGGGGCAACCGAAGGACTATTTAGAAGAGAAGGGGAACACTTTCTAGGTGGGACAAGCATGTGGGGAATGAGGGACTGTAGGTTTTTAGTTTGAGTTGGCACCTGAGACGGAGTCTTTCTTGTTGTCTATGAGCCTTTAGCCTGTTAAGAATCCCTTTACCCGGGTGGAGTTTAGTCCTAGCTCGAGGGTGACTCACTGTTGAGAGTGATGAACAATGTGGTCTAAGGCTAGGAGGCTCGTGGAAGGTCTACACGCATTTGGTGACATTAATACCAAGATAAGTGCCAATTGTGTGATAAATCTACATGCTGCATTGTTATTTACGTGCTTATTATTATGGATTATCATATGTGCAGTTATAACTGTGTTTATTTTTATGGGTATTTCCTGTATATGCTGCATGTATATGTTACTATTATTTTAGTGTGAATCCATGTATTTACAGATGTATTTGTATGTTTATGTTATATATATATAATGCTTCTGCCAGAATTCTGCGTGTATATATATATTTTAATTGCATGCAGTTCGAAAAATTTATGTGGCATAGCTCAGTTGGATGCTGGGTATGTTACAGTATGTTCCACAGAGAGAATGAAAGAGTTCTCTGGTGTAGCGTGGCCCGACCTGGGTGGACGGGGATGTTACACACACTAAAATAACAATAACATATACATGCAACATATACAAGAAATACCCATAAAAATAAACACTGTTATAACCACACATATGATAATCCATAATAATAAGCATGTAAATAACAATGCAGCATGCAAATTTATCACACAATTGGCACTTATCTTGGTAATAATGTCACCAAATGTGTGCATACCTTCCACGAACCTCCTAGCCTTAGACCACACTGTTCATCACTCTCAACAATGACTCACCCCCGAGCTAGGACTAAATTCCACCCGGGTAAAGGGATTCCTAACCAGGATAAAGGCTCATAGACAATAGGAAAGACTCTGTCTTAGGTTCCAAATCAAACTAACAACCTATAGTCCCTCATTACCCACATGCCTATCCCACCCAGGAAGTGTACCCCTTCTTTGCTCAATAGTCCTTTGGCTACCCCACTTCCTTTTCGAGCTTCAACAACAGGCCGGACAGGAAGTCTCTCAGCACTGTAGCTACAGTTTATCACCTTTAGGAAATCTATTCCCAACAATTCTCTCACCTAGATAATTTCCAACGGGCCTGACAATCCACCTCTTCAATATCCTATGGGCCTGCAAACCCACTTCTTCAGTCCAACTCTCAAGCTAACCAGGTACACTGACAAAAAATGGCTATGGATACTAGTTCAAGTACAATGATAGGAATGTATGAAGGATAATTGACTACGTGAGTGAAATGGCCATGGAATCATGGCTGAATGATGGCCGGAATATGGAAACTAAGTCCCAACAATATGTCTACATGTCCCCCAACTTGACACTTGTCATGTTGGGAGCTACTTTGGCCCACTTGTCCCCAACTTTAGAACTTAATATAAAATAATTATCCATACTTTATGATTAGTAAATATTAATATAATATTCCTTTTTGGCTTAATCTCCCTAGCTTAGACCTTTTCCTTAACTTTTATCCCCTCACGCTTTCCCTAACTAGTGGATTTTAGTCCCCCATACTATTTTATCATGGTCGGTATGTGCGAAACAATGTATTTTATATTAATCATGAGACATTTACAAAAATGGGCGCACTGGCCTTTAACATCTAGGCTCTCTGACCTAATCAAAACATAAGCATCCTAGCTTATAATAACTGGCTCACCAGCCTATAAAACGCAACATATACACAAAGGCTCCCTGGCTTCGAAATTGTGCGCACTTAAGTTGTTGCGTGCAGTATCCAAAAATGTGCACACTTCATCATTTTACTGCGTAGTACATGTGCGCACTATGCCATGAAAGGTGCATACAAAAATGATATCAAACAACTCACCAGCTTAAGCATATTTTCATTTACATTTACAATTGGGTT
Organism: Picea sitchensis; assembly: GCA_010110895.2. NCBI lineage: Eukaryota > Viridiplantae > Streptophyta > Pinopsida > Pinales > Pinaceae > Picea > Picea sitchensis. The sequence goes on along the minus strand of SNQJ01S0120502.1, from coordinate 11,919 downwards.
CGACCTAGGGATATTACACAAAGGCTTTGATTGAGCCCCCAAAATGTATCTCCTCGATAATATCTTTCCAATGAGCTACCCTGCACCCCAAACATAGATCATATGAAAAAGTTACGACCACGGGAAGTTGATGTACTAACTTACCTAAATGGGGCCCACATGACTTTTCGCGCTTCATCTCCCAGGGTTGAGTTTTTGGATGTCTAGGGTTTTTGACATTCTCGCTTATTGTAAAAATTCCTTCAAATCCTCATTGTAATTATTTTCTTGCGAATGAGCACAGCCATCACATCTCTTCTCAGAGATAAGCTGCCACCATTCCAACAAGCTTGTTTTCCACTGCATTTTACAGTTTCAACTTATTTCCTTATTGAATAGAAAACCAATTTTATTGTATCTCTGTTATTCTATGTTAAACATCTTTTAATAATCTGTATTCATTTTGTTATTCTCATAAAATCCGGATCATAATACCTTTTGCTTTTCTATGATAAATAAGAAGTAACTCCCTTTTCTACTGTTTGATAAGCTATTTGTCTCGCTAGAATTTTATCTAGTATGTATTTGGGTAAACAAATGTGGTGGTCCTGTGGCCCCAAATATTTTTACATATGTTAAGAACCAAATATCAATATAGCATAGAAAAACCTTAGAAAAGGTACTCAACGCCTTGAAAAAAAGATAGTGTCAGATAATAAGCCTCTTCGAGGGGAAAACCTCCTTTTACCCCACTTAAATGTTCAAGTACCAGATGATTCAAAATTAAAATGGCTCCTTGGTATATATAGGAGACTAGGAGGTATAATTACAACTAATGGCCTAAAGCTGACATAAATAAAATAACATTACTAATATAATATGCCCCAATTAAGGGGTAATGAACCAATATTAGGGCTTAACATGCCCCTAAAATATTTTAATAATCAGATTCATTTTGTTATTTCATAAAACTCTATCATAACACCTTTGTCTTTTCATGATAAATAAGAAGTAACTCCTTTTCTACTGTTTGATAAGCTATTTGTCTCGCTAGAATTTTATCTAGTATGTATTTGGGTAAACAAATGTGGTGGTCCTGTAAATATTTTTGGCATATGTTAAGAAACCAAATATCAATATAGCATAGAAAAACCTTTAGAAAAGGCAATTTCAACGCCTTCGAAAAAGATAGTGTCAGATAATGTTTCCTCTTCTAGGGAAACTCCTTTTACTCCCACTGAAATGCTCAAGTACCGTATGATTCAAAATTAAAATGGCTCCTTGGTATATATAGAGACTAGGAGGCATAATTACAACTAATGGCCTAAAGTCGACATAAATAAAATAACATTACTAATATAATATGTCCCACCATGTAATGAACCAATATTAGGGCTTAACATGCCCCTACCCTTGAGACACGTGTTGTCCAAAATGTTTGAGTAACTCGATGAATCAGATAAAAGACTCATCTTCCCAAGTGGAATTTTCAGTAGATAGTTTCCTCCACTTAATGAAATACTAAAAACGGGATCTATTCCTCACCGCTAATCTTTGTAAAATGCTGATGGCTTCAGTTCCAATATGATTTTTCCTTTCCTTATCAAATTCGAAATATAGTTTGAACTAGGGATCTTGTCACCATAACCTTCTTTACATGAAACATGGAAAATTGGGTATTTGAAGATGCAGCTCCAATTTGTATGCCATAGTACCAATCTTTGCAACACCTTATATGGGCCATAGTACTTTGGTGATAATTTATTATCCTTCTGGCTTGCTTGAGGGACATCTGTTTGTATGGTTGTAGTCTTAAAAACACCCAATCCCCTACTTCAAAACTTCTTTCACTACGATGTTGATCTTCTTGTTGTTTCATGCGATTTTGTGCCATGGTCAGGTTGTCCTTTAATATTTAGAGAACTTGTTGTTGATTCTCGATGTGATATACCACTGCTTGAACCTTAGATTTTTCTTTTAGAGAAGAAATGATGGAAGGAGGGTGGTATCCATAAAGTTCCATAAATGGTGTCATTTTTGTTGTAGTATGAAAGGAAGTGTTATACCACCATTTTTCCAAGGGTAACCATTTGAACCATTGTGTTTTCTTATCAGAGACAAAGCAACAAAGGTATCCTTCCAAACATTTTTCACTATCTTGGTTTGTCCATCAGATTGAGGATGATAGGATGAGCTATGAGACAATTGAGTACCCAAACAAGAAAAAGTTAAGATGGGATCTCTGTCACTTACAATAATCTTTGGGCTGCCATGTATCTTTTGAACCGTCTCCATGAATGAGGTGGCAACTGTACTATCTTTGAAGGGATGAAAGAGTGCACAAAAGTGTGTGTACTTGGTCAGTCTATCAACAATCACCATG
>SNQJ01S0120500.1:23180-38299 GCA_010110895.2 Picea sitchensis | reverse complement strand
ATCAACCTGTACCTCAACTTGTACCATAAAAAAATGCATCAACCATGCATCAAACCTTTAAAAATAACCTGTCACAATAACCTATCCAAACAACCTGTAATCAACCTGTACCATAAACAAGTGCATCAACCATGCACCAACCTGTACCTCAACCTATACCATCAACGAGTGCATAAACCATGAACCAACCTATACCTCAACATGTACCATCAATGAGTGCATGACCCATGTGATGTAGGAGTATCGCCAGCAAAGCACAAGAGGAAGACAACTGGGTGCACTAGCCCACATTTTGAAATATTTTCAATTCCAAAGTTGGTTTATTAATGTGATATCTGAAGAAGATTTTGAATTATGAACGTATTTAATGATCAGAGGCTGAGCCATTGCATAATATCAATGAGGGAATGCATTTTTATTTAATGTGAAGAATTACAGTACAGATCTGGAGCATTCTCTCTTATCTATCTGACTCAAAAATTCATTGTAATAAATGTTAAGTAGTTGAAATATTTTATTTTCGATAGGATAACTTAGAGTAGTTGGAGGGAAGAACTCGAAGAGTCCCTTTGTATAAATATTTTTATTGTTTCCAATATAAGGTTGATGAATCTAGTGTGTAGATTTCCATTGTAGCAAAGAGTTGAGACATACATAGAAGTAGTGTATGTATGAATGCAATTTTCAATTGAATGAATATAACAGAGGAATATTGTCCCAAATGTGTGGTGTTGATGCGTCTATCTAAATGAATGAATGGTAGACTTTTTACTATGTTTTATTATATGTTATTTATTTTTCTTGTATCTATGCATGCATTGACATGGTTGAATGTATGATTCACTATGAAGGGTGAATAAGTTTCATTTGTTTATCTTCTATGAGAAAGTGCAAGGGGTGCATAGAATTCGAAAGGAGTGTGTTGATAGAGTCTGTTTCGACTCACAACTCAAGAGAGATAACGTGAACTTATGTCAATAAGGAGTGCATAGAATTCCGCAAAGGAGTGTGTGACGGAGTTTTAAGATTCAAAATATCAGGAGGAGTAGTGCGATTTTAGTCACATAAGAGAGAATCTATGGAGAACAGTCGCAAAGAGTGTGAAATCATCCACATATAAGTTGAGTGTGGAAGAGAACCTGTTGAAAGGCGTGCACAGGTAAAAGTTCTGACTAAGCGTCAAAGAGAATGTTCTGAGGAACAATAGAAGGTCGAGGAAGTTAAGCTCAGGAGGGAGAGCAGAGGAAAACTTTCAAGAAGAGGAACCCCTGAGGTTTCCATCGAAAGTTCATGAACAAGATTTGTTCTAGAGGAAGATGAACAATTCTATACCATCAAATCTAGAGGAACCACACAAAGGTTTACCATAAGGAGGTTTGGTATTTCAAAGTTCATGATTCTATAGGTGTTGTAAGTGCAAGGTCATGAATTCACGAAGTAATCGCCACCATTGGCCATGCAGAGGACGCATGGAAACAGATTGGGAAATCCAAAAGTAGGAATTCTGGAGGATTATACGCAAGCTGAGTGGGAGTTTTGCGAAGCCACGGAACCTCAAATATCATTGGGCCATCATAATTAAAGTAGGCATGTGGAATGAGGACTAGAGTTTGGAGGAGAATGCTTCAGAAAGTCTCGGAGTAAGAGATCATGATATCCCTGAAGCTCAAAGTTGCAAAGGGATAGATCCACGATCATAGCTCATGGTCACTTAGGAGAACAAGGGCATGTGTATAGCAATTTTGGGTGCCCGCAGGGACCCGAAGAGTCAATCCGACTAAAAAATTTGAATATCCAAGACCGGGAGGTCGTGTAGTCCCAAGGAGAGAAGGGGGGTTGCGTCAGGAGTGGTATAAGAGTAGATAGATAATTGATTTCTGTAGAAAAGGGAAGTAAGATGATATTGGTAATAAGTATCAGAAGCATCAACACAATGTTGTCTAGAAGACATGTTGAGCCACCTGTAGCAAAAAGATCTATGAAAAGGGAAATGAGAGAATTGTTTGTGAAGTTGGACACCATGCAAACAACCCAAAGGATATCACCTGATGTTGGAGACGTCAGGGATGTAGAAATTGAAGAAGTAGAAGTTGAAGAAGTTGTAGCAGAGGATGTTGCAGAAGAACGCTTGTTGAAAGAGGTTGTCAAGTTGGGAGATAAAGAGAATATCAACATCCCAATGTATGAAGGTAATTTAGACATAGAACAGTTGCTTGGATGGATACGATAAATGTATAAGTATTTAGACAATGAATATGTCAAAGAGGAGAAAAGGGTGAGATATGTTGTCACTAGGTTGAAAGGACATGAGACACTATGGTGGGATGAACTGCAAGCCGACAGGAAGAGCAAAGGAAAAAAAATGTATTAAGAGTTGGGATCGAATGGTAGCCAAGATAAAGGTGAAGTTCATACCCAAATATTACCAGATAAATCTGTTCAGGATGATGCAAAACATGAGACAGAAAGGGATTATTGTGAAAGAACACACAGAGGAGTTCTACAGATTGAACATCAGGGCTGCAGAGAGAGAGAGAGATGAGGAGAAAGTTTCCAGATACATCAATGGCCTAAGATATGTTATATAGGATGGAATTAGCATGGCGATAGTCAAAACAGTAGAGGATGTTTATCAGATTGCACTAAAAGCAAAAGAAAAGTTGGCCAGGAAGCAGATTCAACAAAACAGAGGCAGAAGCATGAACATAGGCAGAGGAGTTACCCAAGATAAATAACATAATACCAAGGACAAGGCAGAGAAACCACATAGTCACTCTGAGAGGAGGGATTTCCCGAGGTAGGCAGAGTGGTGGTAGAAACTCTTTTCCCAGAGGAAGAGGAAGAGGCAGAGGAGGACAAGTAAGGTTTTATGCCTATGGAAAAATATGACATATATCCTGGGATTGTCCCAAGAGGAAGAAAGAAGGAGGTGAAGATCACATTTCGGAAGAACAAAAGAGAGATTTTGAGGCAGAAGGTGCAGAGGATGGGAGATCTTTGGTGATGAAGAAAGTTCTCTTAAATACAGAGTTGAAAATTGGGAGGCCAGCGCAGAGGAACAATTTGTTTAGGACAACCTGCAAAATGAAGGACAGGGTTTGCAAGGTGATAATTGATAGTGGTAGCACTGAAAAATTAGTATCCACAGAGATGGTGGATAATTTAGAGCTAGGGATGAATGCACACCTGACTCTGTACAAAGTCTCATGGTTGCAGAAAGGTCTTTAGGTAACAGTAACTAAACAATGCCTTGTTTAATTTAAGATAGGAGGATATAGAGAAGAAATTCAATGTGATGTGATTCCCATGGATGTATGTCATGTTTTGTTAGGAAGACCATGGAAGTATGACATGAATGTCATTCACGATGGGAGAATAAATACTTACACCTTAGATAAGAATGGTAGGACACAGATGTTATTTCCAATATAAGAGAAGAAGGTGAAGGATGAATCTAGTATGAGCATAATTCTCATGAGTGGGAAGGAATAGGAAATGCAGTTTGTTGTAGTGAGGAATCCAAGGTCTATCCTTACCAATACTTCAATGGAAGATTTTCCAAAAAAAGTTCAGGAACTGTTAGAGAATTTTGTTGATATAGTAGTGGATGAGTTTCCAAGCTCATTACCACCTATCAAAAGTATCAGTCATCACATTTATTTGGTACTAGGATAAAACCTTCCAAACAAAGAAACGTATAGGTTGACACATCAGGAGAATGAGGAGGTGAAAAGACAGGTTCAAGATCTGTTAGACAAAGGATTGGTTAGATAAAGATTGAGTCCATGTGTAGTGCCAACTGTATTAAGTTTGAAGAAGGATGGAGGATGGAGAATGTGTACAAACTCAAGAGCCATAAACAAGATCACCATCAGATACATATTTCCATTGAAAAGGATGGATGACCAGATGGATTGTTAAGTGGAGTGAACTATTTTTCAAAGATATATTTGAAAAGTGGATATCACCAGATAAGGATGAGAGAAGGTCATGAGTGTAAAACAACATTCAAGACAAATGAGGGGTTGTATGAATGGATTTTTATGTTGTTTTCCTTCACAAATGCACTGAGTACTTTTATGAGGCTGATGAATGAAGTGTTAAAAAATTTCATTGGCAAGTTTTTGATTGTATATCTGAATGATATATTGGTCTTTATAAAAACTAAGGAGGAGAACTTGAGATATTTGACATTAGTGATGAGGAGGTTACATCAAGAGAAGTTGTTGATTAATCTGAAAAAGTCCTCTTTCATGAAGACATAACTCATTTATTTGGGTTTTGGGATTTCTTCAAACGAGTTGAATATGGATCCAGAAAAGGTGAAAGCAATCATAGAATGGCCATCACCAAGGAATATCTTTGAGGTAAGAAGATTCCATGGATTAGCAAGTTTCTATCGGAGGTTCATCATAAATTTTAGTGGGATTAGTGATCAAATGATGGATACATTGAAGAAAAGACACAAGTCTTTCAAATGGATGGAAGAGGATGAGAGAAGCTTCAACATATTGAAGCATAACATAATGGAACAACCTATTTTGGTATTGCCAGATTTTAGAAAAACATTTCAGGTGAGATGTGATGTGAGTGGAGTTGCAATTGGAGAGGTCTTAAGTCAAGATAATATGCATGTTGGATATTTTAGTGAGAAGCTGAATGAAGCTAAGAAGAAGTAATCCACATATGAAAAATAGTTCTATGTCATAATTCAAGCCTTGAAGAAATGGAGGCAATATCTCGTACCGAAGATGTTTGTTTTGTATAGCGATAATCAAGCTTTGCAATTCATAACCAAAAAAGAGAAGTTAAGCTAGAGACATGCTAAGTGGATAGATTTTATGCAAAATTTTACTTTTGTTATTAAACACATTTCTGGTAGTGCTAACAAGTTTGTCGATGCATTGAGCAGGAGGATTTTAATTCTGCAGGAATTTTAGGTCAAAAATTTTGGGTTTGATCATCTTAAGTAATTGTACCACAGTGATCTAGATTTCAGAGAGGCATATGAAGCATGTGAAAAACATGTACTCAGAGACAAAATCCAGTGGCATGAATACCTGATTAAGGATGGGTTATTGTTTATAAGATGCCAGTTGTGCATACCAAGATGTTCTATGAGGGAGAATTTGCTGAAGGAAAAGCAAAGTAGAGGTCTAGCTGGACATTTCGGCCATGAAAAAACATTTTCTCAATTGAACAGTTCATATTATTGGTTAGGTATGAGATCATACATGTAGAGGTTCGTAAACAAGTGTAAGATTTGTTAGTATGCCAAGGGGAAGAAGAAAAACACTGGGGTGTATCATCCATTTCCTATTTGAGAGAGGCCTTGGGATGCAATAAGCATGGATTTCATGTTGGGATTTCCCAGGACCCAAAGAGGAAGTGATTCCATATTTGTGGTAGTTGACAAGTTTTCAAAGATGGCACACTTTATCCCATTCCAGAAGACCAATGATGCAACACATGTTGCAAATTTGTTTTTCAAAGAGGTTGTGAGACTCCATGGATTGCCCATGAGCATAGTTTCAAATAGGGATACCAAGTTTGTTGGTCATTTCTGGAGGACATTGTGGAAGAAGTTGGGGACATGGCTATCTTTTAATTCTTCGTATCACCCATAAACAAATGGATAGACCGAAGTGGTGAATCGAATTTTAGGTGATTTGCTAAGGAGTTTGGTCATTGAACACCATAGTTAGTTGGATCAAATTATAGCACACGCACTGGGAAAATTCCATTGCAAATAGTGTATGGAATGAGTCCAAGGGGAGTGTCAGAGTTGAGAGATTTGAAGCAGAAAAAATTTAGGAGCGTTGGAGTTGAAGACTTCACTGCAGAAATATAGTAACTTCATAATCGGATCAAGGAGAAGTTGAAGAAGAGAAGCATTGAATACAAGCATAGAGTTGATCAACAATGGAGAAATATTGAATTTGAAGTTGGAGATCAAGTTCTAACACATTTAAAGGAGGATAGGTTTTCGAGGGGAACATATAACAAGTTAAAGTTAAAAAAGACAGGGTCGTGTAAAATCCTGAGAATATTTGGTGAGAATGCTTATGAGATAGAGCTGCCAGAAAATGTGGGTATATCACCCATATTCAACATTGCAGACATGTATCCATACAAGGAATATGGAACTGAAGGATCCAAAGATCAAAGGAATATCTCGTGGGAGAAATAGATGCTTATAGCAGAGAAGTCGCAGATGGAGAAGATCATAGATCAACTAGTTGTAAGAAGACCAAAAGGAAGACACATTTTGAATATTTGGTGAAGTGGAAAGGACGACCATTGGAAGATGCCAGCTGGGTTGGTGAAGTAGACATCCAGAAACATGGAAAATTGGTGCAGGAGCTCATGAACAGGAGTCCATGAATTTTTCAGCCATAGGAGTATGATGTAGGAGCATCGACAACAAAGTACAAGCGATAGATAGTTGGGCGCACTAGCACGTATGTTGAAATATTTTGAATTCCAAAGGTGGTGTATTAATGTGATATTCGAAGAAGATTTTGAATTATGAACGTCTTTAATGATCATAGGTTGAGCCATCACATAATATCAAAGAGGGAATGTATTTTTCTTTAATGTGAAGGATTGCAGTATAGATCTAGAGTGTTCTCTCTTATCTGTCTGACTCAAATATTCATTGTAATATATGTTAAGTAGTTGAAAGATTTTATTTTCAATAAGATAGCTTAGATTAGTTGGAGGGAAGAACTCAAAGAGTCCCTTTGTATAAATATTTTTATTTTTTCCGAGATAAGGCTGTTGAATCCAGTGTGTAGATTGTCATTGTAGCAAAGAGTTGGGAGCTACGCAGAAGTAGTGTATGTATGAATGAAATTTTCAGTTGAATGAATATAACGGAGGAATATTGTCTCAAATGTGTGGTGTTGATGTGTATATCTGAACGAATGAATGGTAGACTTTCTATTATCTTTTATTCTCTATTATTTATTGTTATTGTATCTATGCATTCATTTACATGGTTGAATGTATGAGTCATTGTGAAGGGTGAATAAGTTTCAGTTGTTTCTCTTCTACGAGCGAGTGCAAGGGGTGCAAAGCATCCACAAGGAGTGCGTTGACAGAGTTTGTTTTCACTCGCAGCTCAGGGGAGATAACATGAACTTATGTCTGTAAGGAGTGCATAGACGTCCGCAAGGAGTGCATGACAGAGTTTTCAGACTCAAAAACTCAGGAGGAGTAGTGCGATTTTAGTCACAGAAGAGAAAATTTGTTGGAGAATAGTCGCAAAGAGTGTGAAATCATCCACATAGAAGTTGAGTGTGGAAGAGAACCTATTACAAGGCATGCACAGGTCAAAGTTTTGACTAAGTTTCGAAGAGAGTGTTTTGAGGAACAAGAGAAGGTCGAGGAAGTTAAGCTCGGGAGGGAGAGTGGAGGAAAAAATTCAAGAAGAAGAACCTCTGAGGTTTCCATCGATAGTCTGTGAACAAGATTCATTCTAGAGGAAGATAAACAATTCCAGACCGTCAGATCTAGAGGAGCCAAACGAAATTTGACTGTAAGGAGGTTTGACATTTCGAAGTTTGGGAGTCTGGAGGTTTTGTAAGTGAAAGGTCGCGAACTCGTGAAGCTGCGAAGTAATCACAATTGTTGGTCATGGAGAGGACACGTGGAAATAGATTCGAAAATCCAGAAGTTGGAAGTCCGGAGGATTGTACACAAGGTGAGTGGGAGTTTTGCAAATCTGTGGAACCCAAAATATTGTTGGGCCATCATAATTAAAGGAATCATGTGGCACGAGGACCAGAGTTCGAAGGAGAATGCCTCAAAAATTCTCAAAGTAAGAGATAAAGATATCCCTAAAGATTGAAGTTGCGAAGGGATAGGTCCATGATCATATCTCATGGTCACTTAGGAGAACAGGGGCCTGTGTATAGCAATTTTGGGTGCCCGCAGGGACTCGAATATTCAATCTGACTCAAGAATTTGAAGATCCAAGACTGAGAGGTTGCGTAGTCCCAAGGAGAGAAGGGGCGTTGCGCCACCATGCACCAAATTTGTACCAATAATGCATCATATACACATAAACTATGACTCATCAAGATGTACCAACATCATAAACTATACACGTCATTTATGTGCCAACTCATCAACTACTAGTCTCAACCATGTACCCAACATGTACCTCAACCAAAATCCCTCATAAATTTCATCATCCAAATATAATTTGTAACTATGTAATAGACCTGGTGTATATGATCATATACCTGCAAACATTCCTTAACTTTAACAACAAGAGACTAACATTTTCATAAAACTTTACTTTAGTCTCACATGACTAATTTTGGATTAGTCCACAACCTGAATCTGAAATAATAATAACTGTGTACCTGTAATGAATAAATATATGAAAATCATACGTAATATTATTCAGTGTCTTTTATGAAATTCCTCTAGGTTTCACTACTTGGAACCTCTCATAAAATGAGTTATAGCAAAAATGGCATACCTTGTTGATTTTTGGCTTATTTTAGCGAGTGAACTTGTAGAGTGTGCCCCGCATGAAATATTTGTTGTATGAATCTGAAAATGGTAAACATAATACTGAAGATGGTACTATAACCAATACATTTCGTCTTACTAAATTTGGATCTATTATGAAGAAGTTATGTCTTTTTTACCCGAAACGTTTGTTTTAGACTAGTTTCAGGACTAGCCACAAACCCTATTTTCCACGAAGTGTAACTGCAAAAATACAACGACCCACAAGATTAAATTTGTATCACAACTACTACTTGGATAGCTTTACTCAATTTCTTCCCAATTTTATATTCTAAATCATTCTAGAAAAACAATTATTGCGAAAATGGTAAGATGACATGTAAATAGCATACCTTAGAAAGCATCATCAAAAGAATTTGTCCTCCCTCAAATTTCAGCCTTCTTTACTTCACCTTCCCTCTGCAATTTGGCTTATATATCCTTTGGTTACCTCAGTCACTTGTAGATATTCAATATGCTCAAGTGTGATTAAAAATGAGAGACCATTGCCTCTTATTTATACATTCATCTAGCTTCCTCAAGGGGTTACCTTCTAACTATCTTAACCCACTTTCCTTATTTTAGGGCTAACCCACTTCTAACCACTTGTCCACTTAGTAATTTCTCCATTAAATTTATTATTTAGATAGTTTATTTTGTATCCACTTTGACTTTTATTACACTCATCACTTCACTTTATTATTTAAATTACATTCTAACCATCTTAACTCGCTTTCCTTATTTTAGGGCTAACTCACTTCTAACCACTTGTCCACTTATTAATTTCTCCATTAACTTTATTATTTAAATAATTTCTTCTTTGCAACCACTTTGACTACTTTGACCTTTCGGGGCTTCTAGATGGCTCATGAGGGTTCTCCAACTTCACATGGCCATAACTCTCTAACTGTGAGGAGTTATGTGATGTTACACATACCAATGGAAATGTCATGACATGTACTATACATCTATAATAGTCTTTCCTACAAATATATCAAAACTCATACCATTATCCATCAAAGAAACTTGGTTCCATTACTCAAACCTTTGTGCTACTAGACTTTCTTCAAGGGTTGACATCAATGAAAACCAACCCAATTAATCAACAGTATCCCCCTTTGGCATTGATGGAAACACTCGAATGCAATATTGAAGTTTTATCACTCATGTTCCCCCTGTGACCATCTCTCCCCCTAGAACCATTCCTTTGTGCTCTTTCTCCAAGCATTTACCACTGCATATGATAAATCGCTCCCCCTTTGTCATCAATGGCAAAGGTATCTTTCCATTTGGGGATGCTCCCCCTAACTGAACTGTCCTTGAAACTGATCTCCCAAACTAAATTGTCCTCTTTATGGTTCTTCCTTGTGTAAATATAAGACATATAAGATAATCATTCAGTAACATTCATTTTGGAGTAGAAATTAGTCCGAGTCTTTGGCGAAGATACTCAAAGTCTTCCCTTAGAAGCAAATTTGTAAAGATGTTTGCCACATGTTCTTTTTTTCCCACATATTCAACTATGATGTTCTTATCTACAACATGTTCCCGTAGAAAGTGATACTTTATTGGAATGTGCTTCATCTTGGAGTGCATCATTGGTTTCTTTGATATATTGATGGTGCTTGTATTATCAAAATAGATTGGAATGGGCTCATCATACTCAACCTGTATATCTGTCAAAGTTTGTTTCATCCATATAGCCTGAGTATAACATCTTGTTGTTGCAATATATTCTACTTCGAATATAGATAAAGATATTGATGATTGTTTCTTTCTTATCCAATATACTAAACACTCACCCAAGTAGAATGTTGTTCACTGGTGTTTCATTGGTCATCAATGAAACCTACCCAATCTGCATCTGTGTAGGCAATAAGGGATATATCCTTTCATTTTGGATACCAAAATCTAAACTCTTACGTTCTTTTGAGATATCTAAAAGTCCTCTTCACTGCTAATACATGTGATTCCTTTGGTGCTTCTTGAAATCGTGCCACTTGTCCAACTGCCTGCATTACATATGGTTTGTATTACCTCTGGTTTGTAGACTCTAAGTCATCATATTTTCTCAACATGCAACTAGTTTGCATAGGAGTGGTCATTGGTTTGCAATCTTCCATTCTGAACCTCTTTATCATTTCTCTGATATACTAAGTTTGAGAAATAAAAATTCCTCAGTTTCTTTGACATATCTAAAGACCTAGAAAGAAGGATAGTTCTTCAAGTAATAACACTTCAAATTCATCCTTCATATCCTTTGCAAATTTCTAGTTTAACCTTGATGTAGAGGTTGTTTTCTGCACTTCCTTTTCTTGAACCCTTCTTCATATTTTTCTTCTTCTTCATAAAGTTGTTCCACTGACTCATTTTCTTCTTATTTTAATTATCGTCCACTTGTTTCATCAATTGTTACATTGATGATTTCCACAAATTTTTTCAACCTCAAATTGTAACACTTGTATCCTTTCCTTGTACTTGAGTAACCAACAAGTAATACTTTGTCCACACAAGAGTCAAAATTTCCCATTCTGCCATATTTTCTTTTGATGTAACATTTTCTTCCAAATACTCTGAAGTGCTTCACATTTTTTGGTCTTCCTTTCCATAGCTCGTAGGGATTTTTGTCATTGATATTTCTGAGCATTACTATATTTTGAATGTGAACTGTTGTATGCACTGCATGTGTCCATAAATAGATGTCAATTTGGAATCCATTAGAATTGTTTGAACCATTTCCTATTTAATTGTCATCCATTATGATAATGTTCCTTTGTCTCTGAACCACTCTCTAAACGAATATATGAATCCATTCTCTCATCCACTATCATATATCTATCCAAAACTGCTAATTGTTCTTACAAATCCATCTCTATCCATATTATTAAAGACTCTACTACACAATTTTCCATAATGTTGACCCATTTATCACTGTACTATCATGAAGTCTTTAATACGACAACTTATTGTACTTCAACTAACTGACCGCTCTGAATATTTCTACTCAAACTTTGCAAGATGCTCTAAGGATGGTTCTTTCATTTGTCACAACTATCACATAGAATCCTCCTGTCTAATATTCATATTACCTAAGAGTCTCTAAGCTATATGGCTCAGAACAATTCCTGCTCTGATGTGCATTCATCATCATCTTCATTGGTAGATTCATCATTTCTCTGAGATCTTACTTCTTTATTTCTGTATGTGGATTCATCTTTCACCACAATGCCTGAAATTACAATCTCTTGAACATGTTCCTTATTTAGTTTTCCTTCTTTTCTTTCAGTTATTTTCCAAACCTTTTTGTATCTGACATATTTATTTTTCTCTATAGAATTTTCTTCATCTCATTTTATTTCCAATCTTGCAATCTCTGGGACCTAGTATTTGTTCACCTATTCTTCGTTTTTTCTTATACATACTTTATTATATTCGATATCAGTGTTCTATGTCATGGAAGTATCTATCATGCTTCTACAATCACTAGCTATGTGTCCATAGTTATGAAATATGTAAAATTAAATGTTACATGAGGCCAAATAGACATTTCTTTCTTGAACATTTCTTTTATAATCCCTGCAATATGAAACGTTATGTCCAAAATTAGTATAATAAAAACAATGACCATAAAAGAAATTTGCATACCTGGGAGTGAGTGATCTTCTTTGTGGTGTAGTCATTCTGAATTTATATCTTGACTGATCATGACCATGATTGAATCTTCTTTGTGGCTTGAACATGGATGTTCTTCTTGAAGATGTATCGTCAATAGTTTTCTTAGATTATCGTTGACCATGATTCCTTCCTTTGAGTTCTTCTGCATAACTCTTTTTGTTTTCTTCATTCTTCTTTTCTAGCAACCTAGAGTGATTCTCTTCATTCTCTATAACTTATGTGGATGTTTATATCTCTTCAACATTCTTGTTGAGATTGACGATTTTACTTCTCATTGTGACAACTTCTTCTTCAAGCTTCTCAACCTTTCTTCTTTCTTCATTATCTTAGACTTCGTGACTTCTTCTGTTCTTTTCACTTCTTCAAGTTGAATTTTTAATGTGATTATTTCTTCTTCAAGTCCTTTCTCTTCTTGACCAAACTCTACCTCATGCTGGGTTAGATTGTTAGTTATTTCCTTAAGATGATCTATCAATATCTTCTCTCTCATTTTTTCTTCTTCATTTTGTGTTGTTATGCTGGCTTCCAGATACTACTTTTGATATTCAAGATTTTCTTCGATCTTTTTGGATTCTTCTAGCTGAGTTCTTATGTTCTTGATGACCTATTGGGATTCTTCAAAAATGTGAACACTTTCCTTTTTGTTTCATCAATTATTTCTTGAGTGACTTGTTTTCTTCTCTTAGTTCATCTAAATCACTAATCAATTATGCTTCATAATTGTCTTCCTTTTCAATTAGTTTTTATGTCTCATTTCCTTCATGGAATTCTATTTCAAGATGTCTATGATGTTCATAATTAAAGAAAAACAACATACCTCTGGTGATTATGTACTCTTCATTTTTTGAATCTGTTTGACATGGTGAACATAATTCTTCTTGATTTGTATCTTCACCTTCTTTGGCATTTTCTAAATCTGCGATGGGTGAAGAATATATGTCATGTAACTTATTCCAATGTTCTTTGGTTGATGAGAATTTACCAACATTTTCTCTTACCGTATTAGGTAATACTTCCCAGATGAAATGCATTGCTATTTTTTTATTCTTCTTCAATTCCTTCTTAGTTGCAGTCTTTGCCCTTTTTGAACTATCATATCCTGTAACGACTAGTAGCCAAATATAATACCCATGTTCCTATAAAAATAATTTCGTCCTTCCACTCCATAACTCATACTTTAAACCATTTTGACCATTAAATAGTGGTACTCAATTCTCAGAATAATCCATTATCTCCTTCCAGTGGTTAAAATATTTCCTGAAGGAACCAACTTTGATATCAATTGTTGGATTATTGAGAGGGCGGGTGAATTAGTAATATATAAATATAATCCTTTTTAACCATATAATGCAAGTGTTATATCAATGTAACATTATCATCGAATAATTTCATAGTAAATAAACAATGAAGATATGAGAAATCATACACATACACAGTACACCAATGTTTTTACGTGGAACCCAAAGTGGGAGAAAACCACATAATTATTTTTCTTATATTTCTTTAAGAATTACATTCATTGGAAGCACCAAATTTCTTTGTTTTCCAGCTACAACTGGAAGGAGGCTCCAACCCCCTAGTTTCTTAGGATAAAGCCTTAGGGAAGTTCCAACTCGCCAATTCTTTAGCTACAACCAGAAGGAGGTTACAACTTGAGGGAAGCTCCAACTCCCCAATTCTCTAGCTACAACCCCCTATGTTCTCTAGCTACAACTGGAAGGTGGATACAACCACTTGTCCTTTCCCCATCCAACCACCCTGACTTAGAAGTAGAATGATGGAACCATTATCACACTATCACTATGAGATATACTACTATAAACCTGTACCAATCAACCTGTAACAACCTATACCAATAACCTGTCCCAACATGTACCACACATCAACCTATACCTCAAATTGTACCATAAAAAAATGTATCAACCATGCATAAAAAATGCACAAATAACCTATCCAAACAACTTGTAATCAACATGTACCATAAAAAAGTGCATCAACCATGCACCAACCTGTACCTCAACCTATACTATCAAGGAGTGCATCAAACATGCACCAACATGTACCTAAACGTGTACCATCAACGGGTGCATCAAACATGCACCAAATATATATCAATAATGCTTCAAATACACATAAACTATGACTCATAAAAATGTACCAATATCATCAACTATACACCTCATGTATGTGCCAACTCATCAACTACTTGTCTCAACCATGTACCCAACATGTACCTCAACCAAAATCCCTTATCAATTTCATCATCCAAATATGATTTGAACTCTATAATAGAACTAGTGTATATGATCTCATACCTGTAAACCTTCCTTAACTTTAACAACAAGAGACTAGCATTTTCATGAAACTTTACTTTAGTCTCACATGACTAATTTTGGAATATTCAACAACCGTAACTTGAAATAATCATAACTATGTACCTGTAATGAATGAAGATATGAAAATATTACACAATGTTCTTCAATGTCTTTTATGCAATTCCTCCAGGTTTCACTACTTGGAACCTCTAAGAAAAGGAGTTATAGAAAAAATGGCATACCTTGTTGAATTTTGGCTTATTCTAGAGAGAGACCTTGTAGAGTGTGCCCCACATAGAATATTTGTTGTATGGATATGAAAATGGTACACATAATACTAAAGACTATACTCTAACCAATACATTTGGTATTATTGAATTTGTATCTGTTATGAAGAAGTTGTGATGTTTTTACCCGAAACACTTGTTTTAGACTAGTTGCAGGACTAGCCACAAACCCTATTTTCCACGGAGTGTAACTCCGAAAATACAACGACCCACAAGATGAAATTTGTATAAAAAATACATGGATATGTTTTTTCAATGGCCTCCGAATTTCACGTTCTAAATCATTCTAGAAAAAAAATGTTATTGCGAAAATGGTGAG
>SNQJ01S0120500.1:0-13233 GCA_010110895.2 Picea sitchensis | reverse complement strand
TCTCATTGTTCTAACAATTGGTATCAGAGAAGGTCCTTCAAGAAATAATTTAACCACAGGAAGGAGATCATGGAATACGCTAAGATTGGAGTACCAAGGTTTGATGGTCAGGATTTTTCCTTCTAGAATAAAAGGATGAAAACCTTTTTATATGCACAAGGATTTGATGTTTGTAAGTCAATATTAGATAGATATGGAACACCAACCACTCTCCCACCTGAAAAATATGGAAATAATCTCACTAAAAACAACTCAAAGGATAAAGGAACCATTATAAGAAGTCTAGATTATTTAGTATTTGTCAAAGTTATGCATTTCAACACTGCAAAGGATATTTGGGATAAACTTCAAAATATTTATGAAGGAGATGCCAAATTCAAAGGAGCTAAGCTTCAAACCCTTAGATATAATTTTGAGAAATTGAAGATGAAGGAATATGAAGACATTGCAACGTACTATATGTGAGTTGATGAAACAATGAACACTATTAGAGGACTAGGAGAAGATGTTTATGAATCAATGGTCATTCAAAAGGTTCTAAGAGCTCTTCCTATGACATTTGATCATAAGATATCAACCGTCGAAGAAAGAATAGATATTGACAGTTTGAGCATGAACATGGAATATTCACAACTTATGAAATGAGGATAGAAAAAGAGAACTCAGTCACAAAGGAAGCAACATTCAAGGAATCCAAGAAGACAAAGAAGCAAAACAAGAAAAATTCAAAACCAGATTCTAGTTGTAGTGATGATTTAGAGGAAGATGAAAAAGTGGCAAAATTCATAAGGAAGTTGAAAAGAGGAACCAAAAAGTACAAAGGTATGATTCCATTGAAATGATTTAATTGTTATAGTATTGTCATTTTTATTCTAAATGTCCTTATGCTAAGAATAAAGGTAGCAATGAAGAAGGAGATCTTAGGAAGAAAAATAAAAATAAAAAGGGGGACAAGGGAAGGACAAAAAATAAATTCTTCAAGAAAATTTTCTACTCAAAGGAAGAAAACTCCTCATAAGAAGAGGATAATGATAGTGACAATGATTTAGGAAGAGTACTCTTCATGGCATTAGAAGATGATGAATAAATTTTTGAAGAAGAAGGCAAAGTCAATCTTAGAGCATAATTAATTAGTTCCTTAGAAGAACTAAGGAAAGAAAGAAAGAAAAACAAGTCACTCAAGGAAGAATTAATTATGAAAGAAGGATCTTAGAATTCCAATTCAAAAGAAATTGAAAAAATAATCACGAAGTTAAAAATCTAGGTAGAAGAAGAGAGAAGGATTGAAGAAACACTCATAAATTAATTAATAGAAAAGGAGAAGATGATTTAAAGCTTGGAAGTAGAAATAGTCAATTTAAAAAAAGATGTTCAAAATAAATATATGCAGTAGAAAAGAACAAAAATATTTGATGAGATCATCAACAATCAAAGGCCATATTATGACAGGTCTGGGATAAGATAAAAATAGATGCAAACTGAGAAGGGTTCGAGTTCCAGGACGACAAGAAAGGAAGTATAACAAATCAACAATGTAGAAATCGTTAGAGGTACTATCAATAAAGGGGAATACAAGAAGACTCAAGAATAAAAACACAGAGGAACTGGACAACCTAGAAGATTCAGAACATAGAATCAACAAACATATCAAGAAGAAGAAGACTTTAAAAGAGAAACACCATTCAAAATATATCCTACATCTAGCTATCAAACTATTTTTCTTTATTTATGGTACTCTTATAACAATTTTGGACACAAATCTGCAAATTGTAAGCCTATTCCAATAACATAAGCAACTATGAAGGATATTCAAAAAACATTTATCCTAGAAAGTCACATGAATCACAAAACATAAATCACAATAGATTTGGTTTACTACGTAGTGAAGTAGAGTGCTACAAGTGCAACAATTTTGGACACATGGCCAAAGATAGTAGACTTACTTTTCCTCCAAGGGAACCAAATTATAATATCAAACAAGAACCACAAATGATATGGAGAAGGAAGCAGGATCAATTCAACACTAAAGAGTGTTCGCTTTCTCTACAAGTGGTGTTATCACATATAGTTGTCAAAAGGTCACAGGATGACCAAGTCCATGGTCTGCATAGAATTTTCCAAACACAACATTCAAGAGAATTCCATTTCGGGCTTGAATCACCAACAAGCAAGTTTTTTTTTTAACAATGGAGATCCCATAAGCAGTTCGGATCATCGGCTCTCTGGCGGTTAGGATTTCAAATTCGTGCAAGGATTAATGACTAGGAAGAGGATCTGAATCCCCAAAGTAAATCTGAGCCATTGAAGGCTGAGGACACGCGTGGATAGATCTCGCACTTTGGAAGATTCACTTCGGAGGATTGTGCGAGCAATCATAAGAAAAATCTTGAAGCCCGAACTCCCGAAGTAAATCTCGACCATCCAAATCTAGAGGACACATGGAGAGAGATCTCTCACTTCGGGAATTAGACACTTCGAAGGATTGTAAGAGCCATGCATTGAAAATTTCGGAAGAGCTGAAGCTCGAAATCTCGAAATAATTGTGGGCCGTTGATCTCAAACCTACAAGGGTCATTGATCTTGGCAACAATATCACCAAAAGCCCTGAAGTCCTAAAGGTCCTGAAGTAAACCTCAATCTTCCAAATCAAAAGGCCACACTTCACCAGATGTCTCACTTTGGTAATTCAGCACTTCAGAGGATTGTAAGTGTTGTGCATTGAAAAGTCCCAAAGAGCCAAAGCCTAAATTCCCGAAGTAAATCTCGGTCGTCCAAATCAAGAGGACACGCATTGTCATATCTCACACTTCAGGAATTCGACACTTCGAAGGATTGCGTGAGAAGGAAAAAGAAAAAGTCAAGAAGCCCAAAATCCTAAAATAAACCTCAATCTTCCAAAACAAGAAGACACATAGTGCCCGATCTCACACTTCAGGAATTCGGCACTTCAGAGTATTGTAGGATCTATGCACTTAAAAGGCCCGAAGACCGAGCTCCCAAAATAGTTGTGAGTCATTTATATTAGTAGCAGGAAGCAAGGTCCATCCAAGAGTGATGTGTGGCAAAAAAGAGGGGCTCTCCCAGATCGCATATCACGACCATATCGACAACCACGCTTCATTGTGGGGAAGGAACATGCTCAAATGATAAAATTCTTGAGAGGTCCCACAATTGAAACCATGGTATAGCGAGGAAGGTATGTGTCAGTTGGTGGTGAATTGCAAGCTCAAAAAGGTGTGAATCCAAATCGCCTTTGACGGCCCCGCAATCACGTGCTTATATAATTTCAAATTTGAGAGCATCTTGTGGCAGACCCCTAGGCGTTAAGCCTTATCTTGATATTGATGAGAGATCAATTAATGAAAAATGAGTGGTGGTTGAAACCTCAACTCACTCTGTATATAGAAGGCATGGAGGGTCTATTTGTGGAGGCAGAACTGTTAGCCTGAGGTACCACGATGGACGATTTTTCCTGCAGGCCCATGCTGAGCTGAGTTTGCATATGACAGGAGGATACATGCACATTCTGATAGAATAAGGTGCAGACGTAAGGCTTTGAATGGAAGGGCTAGATCACACTTCGGGGATTTGTGGAATGATTTGAGTATAAATTGATCAGTTCAATATTTTTTAAGGGTGGGGTTTTCTTTAGAGGCTGGAGAGTCGAGATAGTTTTTAGGAGCAGGGCTTTGTAGTTTTTCAATTTGTATGCCTAAGGGATTGGATTGTAAATATATGTTATTGAAGATTCCTTTGAATCGTTTTATCAGACCGTCTTCTTAGTTTATCCTTTGTTTATGTTTTCCTTCTTGTCTTAATGTAATCTCTCTAATTTATGGATACCTGAGGTGATGGAGGTTCTATCTCTATCATGCCCATCTTTCATGGTTCGCTAGATATTTGTTGTTTTTCCTATTGTCTGAACGTAGTAGCTGTGATTCATGGATTCCTAAGGTGGTGGAGGATCTCTTGTTGTCTTGCCCATTTTTCATGGTTCATCACTCAAACATTTTTTGTCTTCTTATCCTCATCACCACTTAAATCCTTTTGTTTGATAGGCAGTTTAAATTCCTTCCTTATCCATGATACTTATGAATCCATATCCCAATGTGTTGATTAAGGTTGGTTGTCATTTATGTTAACCCTTGAAGAAAGCCTCGTAGCACAACGTTTTGGGTAATGGAACCAATATTGTTTGATGTAAATATGACTCATTATTTTTTTTTCATGGTTGATAAGAAGTAAATATGGATGAACTCCAAAGTGGTCCCCTTATGGTGAAATCCCTCACGGGAAGACGCTTTGTGGAGTAAGAGGGCAGTATTAATTATTGGAATAATGAGATTAAGAGTGATTTGTGAAGGAAATATCTATACTTGGATGATTTGTTGCTGTATCATTTCGGTGGTATGTGGAACATCCAATAATTCCCTCCACCGGTTAGAGAGTTATGGCCATGAGAAGTTCGGAGACCCGGGGTTTGGGTAATGGGATTAAGTTTACATTTGTCGGTACGATATAGTTATGATATATTTTTCAGACAATACTATTCTATATGGATAGTACGTACCATGCCATTTCTGGTGGTATAATAGAGAGCACGTCACATAACTCCTCCAGGTTTGAGGATTCTGACCCTTACGAAGTTGGAGGGACCCTCATATGTCATCTAGAAGCCCAAAAAGGTTAGAGTCAATCACGGTTTAAAAGAGTTTAAAAGGTAAATAATAAAGTGAGTATTGAGTGTATTATATTTCCAAATTAGGGCCCACCGAATAAATTAGGCTATAATAAATTTAATGGAGAAATTAGAAGTGGACACTACCCTAAAATAAGGAAAGTGGGTCAAGTGACCTAGAGATGTTTTTAAGAAAGCTACTAGGAGAGTATAAATAAGAAGCAAGGCTCTCTCATTGAATCACCACTTGAGCATGTTGAATATATATAATGTGTTTGAGGTAAACAAGGATATATAATTTGGAATTACAGTGAAGAATTGAAGAAAAGAAGGTTGAAATCACGGAAAGGATAAATTCTTTTTTGATGGTGCTTTCTAAGGTATGTTATTTGAGTCTGTCTCTTGTTTCCACTATATATCTTTTGTTTTTTTCTATAATGAATTCATATCGGTAAATTTTTTGTGCAAGTAAAACATATACAAGTATCTGTAATTTTTAAAATTCCACTTGGGTCATTGTATTTTGGGAGCTTCCACTTCATGGAAAGTAGGGTTTGTGGCCAATCTGAAACTAGTCAAAATCATGTGTTTTGGGTAAAAGCGTAATAACTTATTCATAACAGAACCAAATACAGTGAGACAAAATCTATTGGTTAGGGTACAATATTTAGTATGAAGTGAGTGTTTTAGATAAATTCATGTTTTGTGTGGACATCACCACAGTCGATCCTCTAGAATAAGCCATAATTCAACTGAAGCTATGTCATTTTAACATGCTCTTTTAAGAGAGGGTTCCAAGTAGTGACACTTGGATGAATTGCATAAAACACATTTGAATAACATTATGTATTAGTTTCATATATTTATACATTTATAGGTTCAAATTTATTATTACTTCAAGTTGGGTTGTTGACTAATTCAAAACTGGGCATGAGACTAAAGAAAAGTTTGATGAAAATGCTAGTCTCTTGTTTTAAAAGGATAAGGAAGGTTTGAAGGAATGTGATCCTATACACCAGATTATTAAAGAGCTACAAATCAGATTTGGATGATGAAATTGATGATGGCTTTTAGTTTTGTTTATGATATAGTTGATGAGTAGTTGACACATGATTGGTACATACTTGGTACATGGTTTAATGCACTTGTTTATGAGTACTGAGTTGATTCTGAGGTTGGTGCATGGTTGATGCACTTGTTTAAGAGTCTGAACATTATAGGTTCAGGTACAGGGTTGCATGGTTGATGCATGGTTGATCATTAGTTCAAATTTATTGGTACAGGTTTGTTGTGGTATATCTCCACGGTGATAGTGTGGCGGTGGTTCCATCATTCTACTTCTACTTGAGGTGGCAGGACGGGGCAGAGGCCGGTGGTTGTAGCCACACTTTCCTTAACACCGGTAAAAATTAGGGTTGTAGCCAACCTCCCTTCTAGTTGCTTGAAGGAGAGTTGGATCTTCCCTGGGGTTGCTTTGCGAGAAACTAGGGAGTTGGAGCCTCCATGGAGTTTGATTGGAAAACAATAAAGGAATTTGGTGCTTCAATGAATGTAATTCTTCAAGACATATAGAAAAAAACATTCCATGGTTTCTCACGTTTAGGTTCCGTGAAACTACTAGTATACTTGTGTATGTGTGATTGTTTATTTCTTACTACTCATTGTGGATAATAATTCTACATTGATATAACATTTGAATAAAAGGATTATAATTACACTATTCTTGATTCACCCCCCTCTCAATAATCCAACACAATGGTCTTGAACTAATTTGTAGTTACTTTTGGTATCTTTTCCTCTCTCTCTGTAGTCTCACTAATCCACCTTCTCAAACCATTTTAATCACTTTACTTTATCTTGATGGGTGCTAAACATCCTCTTGTAGTGGAGGGTACATCGATTACTAACAAGCACAACTTATAAGAAAAAGAAATTAGATTGGTATGTTGATGGTAGTTGTTTTGAAGCATATGAGGAGGTGAAAAGAACATGTTTGATCTTGAAGAAGGAGAGAGATGGATCAGTTTCATTTGGAAATGATAACTCAGCCAAGAATATAGGTAGAGGCACATTCAAGCTTGGAAGAAAAATGCAAGGAGAAATGTTTATCGATTGAAAATATACTGACACAATCTACTAAATGTAACTCAAATGTGTTATCAAGGACACAAAATTTTGTTTGACTCAAAAAATGTGAGACAAGGAAAGAAAGATCAGAGTTTCTAGCTATAATAACTTCCCCATGTTGATTGAAATTGGGTTGAAGTTTGTCATTGATGTCAACCCTTGAAGAGAATACAGTAGCACAAGGTTTGGAGTAATGGACCCAATTTTGTTTGATGGATAATGGTATGAATTTTGATATATATTTGTAGGCACTACTATTCTATATGGATATCACATGTCATTCCATTTCAGGTGATATGTGGAACACCACATAATTCCTCATTTTTAGAGAGTTATGACCATGTGTGGTTGGAGAACCCATAAGGTCATCTAGAAATTTAAAAAAGGTCCAAAGTAGTCAAAGTGGTTTGCAAAGAAGAAATTATTTATTAATAAAGTGAAGTGATAGGTGTACTATAATTCAAAGTGGATACAAAACAAATTATTTAAATAATAAAGTTAATAAGAGAATTACACTAATTTGGAGAAGTGTTTAGAAGTGGGTTAGCCCTAAAATAAGGATAGTGGGTTAAGATGGTTAGAAGGTAATTTAAATAATAGATTGAAGTGATGGAGTGTACTATAAGTTAAAGTGGACACAAAATAAATTATCTAAATAATAAAGGTTAATGGATAAATTACTAAGTGTGGACAAGTGGTTCTAGAGTGGGTTAGCCCTAAAATAAAAGGAATTAGGTTAAGATGGTTAGAAGGTAACCCCTTAGGAAGCTACATGAGCATTATAAATAAGAGGCAAGAGTATCTCATTTTAATCACACTTAGGTATATGTTGAATATCTACAAGTGACTAGGGTATAAAGGATATATAAGATGAATTTAAGAGGGAAGGCGAAGTAAGAAGGCCTAAATTCCAAGGAGGATAAATTCTTTTGATGATGCTTTCCTAAAATTATGTTATTCTGAGATTAAAATACCATTTTGAAAGCCATTTTCTAGAATGATTCAGACCATTGAGAATTGGAGCCACATTGGGGAAACATATCCAAGTAGTTGTGATGCAAATTTAATCTTATTGGGTCGTTTTGTTTTGAGTTACACTCAGTGAAGAAATAGGGTTTGTGGCTAGTCACAAAACTAGTCAAAAACATGTGTTTCGGGTAAAACATAATAACTTCTTCATGTAGATCCAAATTTAGTAAGAAAAATGTATTGGTTAGAGTACATTCTTTAGTATTTTTGTACCATTTAAGATCCATACAAAAAATATTCCGTCTTGAGGGCATGCTCTACAAGTTCACTCTCTAGAATAAGCCATGGTCAACAAGGTATGCCATTTTCCATAACTCCTTTTAAAGAGGTTGAAGTAGTGAAAAGTGGAGGAATTGAATAAAAGCTGAAAGAACATTGTGTGTACTATTTTCATATCTTTACTCATTACATGTACATAGTTATGATTATTTCAAGTTAGGGTTGTTGACTAATCAAAATTAGTCATGTGAGGACTGAAGTAAAGTTTTATGAAAATGCTAGTCTCTTGTTATTAAATTTAAGATCTTTGCGGGTATGTGATCATATACACTAGGTCTATTATAGAGTTATACATCAGATTTGGATGATGAAATTGATGAGAGTTTGGATTTTGAGGTACATGTTAGATTTTTGTGGTTGAGAGACCGATGGATTGATGACTTGGCAGCACATACATGAGGTGTATAGTTGATGATCGTTTGTACATCTTGATGAGTCATAGTTGATTATTATTTGATGCATTATTGGTACATGTTACATTGCATGGTTGATGCACTGGATTACAGTGGAGTTTGAGGTACAAGTTGGTGCATGGTTGATGCACTCATTGATGGGCCTAGGTTGATTTTAACTTGAAGTTGCATGAAGTTGATGCACTTGTTTATGGTACAAAGTTGATTATAAGGTTGTTTGAATGAGGAGTTATTTTGACATGTTATTTATGCAGAGTTTGATGCATAGTTGATGCATTTGTTTATAGTACAAATTGATGTATGGAGTAGATGTATGTTACATGTTGGAACAAGTTATTGTTACATGTTATTCCTGAGGAGTTGATTAATTATGGGATTTATAGTATTGAGTATATCTACGCGATAGTTTTGAATTGGTTCCATCATTCTATTTATATAACAGGGTGGTTGGAAGGGGAAAGAAAAGGGGGTCATAGCCTCCTTCAAATTGTAGTTGGAGAACATAGGGGGTTTTATCCTCATTTTGGTTGTAGCCATATAATTGAGAGTTGGAGCTTCCTTAGGTTGTAGCACAGAGAAATAGGGGGTTGTAGCCTTCTTGGTTGTAACCCGGAGAGGTGGGGAGTCGGATCTTCCCTCGGGTTGTAGCTTGAGAAACTAGAGAGTTTACCAACCTCCTTGAGGTCCAATGGTGGAAAACAAAGGAGTTTAGAGCTTCGATGAATGTAATTCTCCAAGACATAGGGGCAAATCATTATGTGGTTTTCTCTGCTTTGGGTTTCCATGTAAAAGCACTAGGTTATTATGTATGTGTATGATTGCTCATTTTGTTTGTGTTTTATTTACTCTGCATTTATTGGATGATAATTCTACATTGATATAACACTTGCATTATATGGTTAAATTTTTTATATTTTTTGCAGTAATGATTCACACTTCAGTGATAGTGTTCGAATATAGAAGATGGTGTGCTTTTTACCATTGGCCGATACCTTAGTCACTTTGACTTAGCAGGCGAAGCCTCCCCTCTGAGCCTATAACGGTGATAATTCCTCAGGAAGCAAACCCCTAAGCTAGATATCCAAACAAAGGTAAGCATACAGCACCCCCAAGGATGGCGCATCCGCAAAGGCGATCGGATGGTCAAATTATTAAGAGATATTCAAGACAATACTAAAAACTTGTTGTTCTTTGCAATTTGAACCGACTCTCCTCAAGCATTTTAAAGTACCATTTAGATTAGCATAAAAGCCCGGAAGCTGTAGTGCGAGATGCACAAATGAGAACTTGGCCTTACTGTATTTATTGTAGTCTGGGTAGTTTTACTGGGGGCCGACTTCTCTTCTGGATAATAATGTCGGTTTAGTATATTATTATTATTATTTACGGCGACTTCTTCTCTTGGAGGCTAATAGCCTAATAAATTATTTTCTTGAGGCGACAAAGGCTTCTAGGGTTATTAATAGCCAACTCATTAAGGTTTCTCTTGTACCGAGTCTTCTATTCTTGTCGGGTTCATTCGTGGATGTAAATACCTCCCACTGACTATATAATAATAACACTCCCTCTAGCTAGAGGTGTTACAGGGTAATGGACTTGAACACAAGAAACTATACCATTTGCAGGTAGCATCAATATAGTCATCAGACTATTTCATGACTAGATCAAGAGCATCACCATTACTATCATCACGCATCAACTCTGAAACCATACTTCATCAGGTAATTAGATATGATGCTAGATAAGTCCATCTCACCATAGAGTGATACAGGGAGAGTAAGGGTTACGAATTGTTTTCCATCACAGGAAATGCTGGAACATGTATCCCGAATGATCATTATCTCCAATAAATTGTTGATAGTATTCAAGGCAATTAGAACAAAGGATAGAAACAATTGTGTCTATTCATGAGTAGTACATAAATACAATCTAGCGGTTCACTACCACATCAAGTATTAACACACAATTACTTGATCAACAGTATGGTTGCAAGCGGTCGAACATATTCACCAATAGCATTCCTCATCCTAACGTCATACAGTCTTCACAACAAACATCCGAGAATCTGCATAAAACAATGTTATGATATAAACTAATTTATGCGGGCCAATATTTCACTCATATCGTGAGCTCACGAAAGAATATGCCTCAAAATACATGGAGTTATATCCCACCACAATGAGTATATCTCTATTGTATGGAAGTGAGGTAGTCTCCATGAAAGCAACATTTGATGCCATCTGCATAGAAAAATATTGTTAAAGAATATTGTTAAAGAAGATCTTTCACTCATGTTTGTGATATCTGAAATGGAATGTTTGTCCTCATCAGCAGTGGGCTATCTTCCCTATTCTTCACAAACAAAGAAAAAGGATTATTTCTGATTTAGAGCCTAGACCATTCCCCACCATGTTCCATTCTTCCTACACTAATTAAAGTGCACCACGGATAGAATGTATAAACCCTTAGAAATGTTTGGACCATTCCTCACCCACAGGTCATTCCTCCTACACTAATTAAAGTGCACTGCTGGAGAGAATGTATAAACCCTAAGATATGTTTGTCCCTGATTGTTGAGCTGGACTATTCCCCACCCTATTCCATTCCTCCGACACTAAAAGAAGTGCAACCTAGAGAGAATGATTCGCCCTAAGGAATAATTGTCCGGGACTATTTTCTGCAGGCCATTCCTCGGAGCCTAAACAAAGTGTAAAGTGAGAGAATGGAGTCTACCCTAAGGATATGCGTCGCATCAACCTCCAAAATGGACCATTCTTCAAAGTTCCTCACAACTGTGAACTTCAATTATTACTTGACGAGGAGGACTATTCTGCTTGACCACTACTCAGTGGCATGAGAATAATGAAACTGTCACAGACCACTCCCCATGTTAACCACAATGGGAAGTCAACGTCTATGGTACATCGACCAATCGGTATGCCTGCGTGTTGCTTTAATGGGGAAGTCCAGCGTCGTCATAAATCTCAATCCACTTTCGAACAAGAAAGCATCTGTCCAAAATGAACTATTTTTCAAATTTAAAAATAAAAAAAAAAAAAAAATGTTTTCAGTGCTCCTTCCTAATTGGATATTTATTTAAATCACAAAAAATAAATGTTCTTCAAGAATATTTTTAAATTTTCTTCTAGCTTGGAGAATATTCCCTTTCAACTAAGGGGAGTTATTTCGATGATCCCCATCTTCTCTGGGAAATATGCAAACTTGATTCTAGATAGAGGTTTGGTGGGATATCTGTTGTCTGCTCATCAGTGAGAATATATATTGGAGAACCACTTTCTCCTTCTGGACTTCATCATGGATAATGTAGCTCACCTGTACTTTGGATTTGGAACAACTGTGAAGGCTTCATGTAGATTTGGATGATATAGTATATCATGGTTGGAGAACTAGAACATATCCAAGTAGCACTTCTTACGTCATCATGAGATCTGATTCCACCAGTAGTCATCTTGATGTTATAGGAAATATTCACCATGCTTACGCTTATGCGGAGGTTCTCCACCAAGTTGTCTTCTACTTATGTGCATACAGGAGTCTCTTTTTTGAAACATCTCAAAGTTTTGAGATTGCTCTTCATCCCCTCTTTATTCAATTTCTCTGGAGAACATTCTTTGCATTTATCGATGTAGAATTCCAACTCATGGAAGTTACTTGAGGATGATATAATGACTCATGTAGTGATATGTTTGGTGTCTTGGAACAAGTAATCATCATAGTCTTCTCCCTCCATGCAGGAGGAGAACCTCTGGTTTTGGATCTTGGAATTATTTCATTCATAAGTCATACATTGTTCTTCATCACAACTTTAGGTTCTTCTACTTGATTGCTTTTAGTGAGCCTCTGGTTTTGGATCTTGGAATGCTTTCATTCATAAGTCATACATTGTTCTTCATCACAACTTTTAGTTCTTCTGCTTGATTGCTTTTAGTGAGTTCATATCATGCTGGTAATCTTGTGATTCTTGATACAATGACGGGTTGTTCTGGTTCCTCTTTCTTTCTTGGAATCCTCATGCTTTTCTTTTACCTTTGGTTCCATGGAGTTTCTTATAGATTCCATGCCCTAGAGATTCCACTTATTCCTTTCATCATAGGATCACGGATCTGGATGGACGACCATGAATGCTTTAAGGCTTCTCTTCGAAGAGGTCTTCTTCTGTGGTTGGGCTAAACATGTACTGTCTTTTCATGGCTGCTACCATGGATTTATATTTTATCATCTTCAATGGATCATAGGATTAGCTCCCTCCTAACCCTTGCTTCATGTAAGAGTGCATATAATCGGCTCCCTCCATATGACAGAGTCCATGCTTCCATCTACATCCTTATTGTCTTCTGCAATGTATAATAGAGTCCACACTTCCGCCTTGTTGTCTTATACAAAATGTCATAAGTCTTTTTCCAATTTCTTCTCGATTGTTGACTTCTTTTTGTCTTTGCTTCTTCTAAGTCTCTTCAAGATTGATTCTGATTTTGACTTATCTTGTAATAGATATATTTTATCTTTTCTTGTATAGTAATCCTTATTTTGTTGTTCTTCCATCGATATAGTTCTTCTTGGAACATTTTATCTTTCTAAGAGATAGATATACAAGATATGTACAGAGATGATGCAAACAAGATATGTACAAGAAATAAGAAGAATGTTGTTACCTTTTTAGTAGAAGAAGTCTCTTCCATCCTGCTT
>SNQJ01S0120499.1:0-27172 GCA_010110895.2 Picea sitchensis | reverse complement strand
CACCTTCAATAATAACCCTTTCTTATTTTGTATAGGCCAAAGAGAAAAATCCATCATATAATCCTTGCATCTTGTCATATGAGCCATAACACTTTACCACTGGGAACCTTTGACCCAACTCCTTAAACGTGAACTTTTTCCACATACCTAAGTCAAGGATAGATGAATTAAGTAAGGGAAAAGATTTCCTCTAGCTAGTTAGTACCCCACCCAAAATATTAATTGCATCTAAGGCTAGGAAATCCCATTCTTTAAGGATTTTTCCCAAACCCTTGATGATTTTTTTACACTCCCTCGTAGTTTCTTGAACTAGAATCACTTTTGTCCTTTGAAGCTCAACCAAACGAACCAAACCCAATGTTTTGGAGGGCCTGGGAATACCTCTAATGCTGATGGATAAAATTATCATTAATCATCCCCAATAGGTGTGTGTCGTGCTCTAAGGACCCATGTAATCAACCTTTGTTTTCCTTGTTTTATCTCCTTCAACGCTTTGTTATGACCCAAGGGGGGAATATAGAGGGTTAAATATATATGATATGACCCCAAGAGGGGGGATTATATGGGGCTAAATGTACATCTAATGTGTAAATATATATGTAATAGGGTCGACCTAATATTAAGGGGGCCTCATGTGTAGGTGTGAATAGATATATATAGAGATCATGTATTCATTATTGAGAACATGTGAATTGTGATGTATGAATGTATTTGGATATTTGGAGGAGGTTCTCCTATTATAAGGAATTATTATATAACTCATCTATGTTATCTATATTGGAGTTGTGCTCCATGCTCACATTGGTGTACATGGTGTGTACTTCTGGTTTATTGTGACATTTTAAGCATTTGACTCATAACATTTGGTATTAGAGCATCAATCCTATGGTTTTTCTTCTCCAAACAAGTCATCTTAGAATTTTCACTATAATTTGTTTTTTGGGATGATTCATACAGTGAAAATTGGAGGTTATTTGGAATAAATATCAAGGTATCTGTGGTACAAATTTTAACCTCTAGGTCATTATACTTCCAGAGATACATCCTATGGAAGATAGGGTGTTTGACTCATCCATAATTCAGTTTTAAACAAGTCATCTAAGGATTTTCATTGTAACTTTTTTTGGGGATGATTCAGACTACAAAAATTGGATTGTATTTATAAGACATATCAAGGTATATGTGGTCCAAATTTCAGCTTCTAGGTCGTTATACCTTTAGAGATATACCCTGTGGAAGATAGGGTTTTTGACTAGTCCTATAACTAGTCTCAAACAGGTGTTATGGGTAAAACAATCATATCTTCTTCAACGAGGATCCAATTTGAATGAGACTAGTTGCACGTGAAATAAGACAATCCATAGTATGTCGGGTACAAATTTCATAATCATATCATAGAAATTGGAGGCGGGGCATTATGTACAAGTTCTCTCTCTAGGAAAGGCCAAAAATCAACAAGGTTTGGGAAAGTTAACATAACTTTCACTTGGCACATCAAATTTTGGTTATACCCATGGCATTGCAGAGAAGACATATTAGAGTACTACATGCTGAAATTTCAGATTCAAAGGGGCCAAAATTTCATAAATATATCAAAAGGAAGGTCGGCCAGAAGGACATACTCCAAATCAAGGTTTCAAGGGTATGTTCAGTTAAAACTATCATAACTTTTGATTGAGATGTCCAATTGAGCTGATTCAAAAGCTATTGTAAAGAAAAAACATAGAATATCATATTGGAACAAGATTATAACTACTTTAGATCACTATTCCTAATATACCAAGGTTGTAAATTGATTGTTGGGGTTAGACCTCAATTAAGCATAAATGCCATTACCTAGATTTACAGGGGATGGAGATAAAGACGAAATCAATTCTATGGAACGGTTGAGGTCGGTAAAAGAATATGGTAAGACTCCTTTTGGGGAAAATATTAGGCATGATGGTGAAGTTTGGGAGTGGTGGAAGAGTGTTAATAATAGACATATCATCACATCGGAAGAATTTGAAAAACCCTTCTCAAATCAATGGATCAAGGATACAAAAAGGGAGGAGATGTATAAAATTCAAGATGAGTTAAAAGAAGCAAAAGAAGAGATCAAGAGGAAGGATGATGAGATATCTAAGATACAAGATTTTAATGAATCACTTGTTAAAGAAGTTCAAAAATTAAAACAGGGAATGAGTAGTAAAGGGAAGTGGGAAAAGGAAGAGGCAAGGGAAAAATTGAAAAAGAAATATGAAGAAATATGTAGATTACAAAACAATAATAAAAAATATTAGATGAAGTTAAGAGATTGAAAGAAGAAAAGAAGCATTGTCAAAATCAAGAAAAAGAAAGGATATTGGATGAAGAATCTACAAAAATACTTGTAGCATAAATTTGCAAGAAGGTTGAGGAATCTCTAAATACTAATGAGGTAAAACTAAAAATGAAATATAGAATTGAAGAACGATGTCAAAATTTGATAAATGGGGTGACATTGAGGCTTCAAAAGGAGAAAGAAGACAATATTCAAGAAGATCACCAGAAGATACTTGAAGAAGTTGAACTTCATCTAGAGGATGTGCATGCCAAATATGATGGTATTATCTTCAAGGCTAGAGTAATCAAAGACCAAGAAAAAAGGATAGAGGATTCCATTGTCATTGAAAAGAAGATAGATGAAATGCATGTGCAAAGTGAAGGAAAACCATCAAATGCGAAGCCATATCGACACCCTCATTATTAGGAAATATTTCAAGGAAGACAAGAAGGTCAATATCAGCATTACCAAGGAAGAAGATGGAATACTTATCAATATTCTTGGAACAATGCATCACAAACCAATTATTCAATAAGATATTATCGTAGACCAACATCCACTGCAAATTGGAGAAGCTTCAACAACAATACATGGAATCAAGGGAGATAAAATTATGCAACAACTAGCCACTAAGGATTATGACCGAAATTAATTGATTTTGGATGGATGGATAGTCATCAATGGAAAGAAGAAAGTAGGAGCATAATAAAATCATATTAGTTGATTTCATCACATGTGAAGCCTTTAATTGCAAAGCTTTGAGGAAAAAGATTTTTGAAGGAGGGTATTATGTTATGACCCAAGGGGGGCATATATAGGGTTAAATGTATGTGATATGATCCCAGGGGGGGCATATATAGGGTTAAATGTATGTGATATGATCCCAAGGGGGGCATATATGGGGCTAAATGTACATGTAATGTGTAAATATATATGTAATAGGGTAGGTCTAATAGTAAAGGGGCCTCATGTGTTGGTGTGAATAGGTATATATAGAGATCATTTATTCATTATTGAGGACATGTGAATTGTGATGTATGAATATATTTGGATATTTGGAGGGGGTTCTCCTATTCTTTAAGGAGTTCTTGTGTAATTCATCTATGTTATCTATATTGGAGTTACACACTAACATTGGTGTGCATGGTGTGTACTTCTCGTTTATTGTGACATTTTAAGCATTTGGATTATAACATGCATTCTCTTGAGAATGATATGGAAACAATTTTCTTCCAATAGAGGATTGGCTTGTCTTCTTGATGATATCGAGTCCCAATTCCATAACAAGATTACTCCCTTCATGGACCTTAATTGGTATCTACATGATTTATTTGATTCTAGGTTATGATCAATACCTATCAATATCGAGGTCATTTCCTCATTATGGGAACCCTCACTGGAAGAATTTCCAGAAATGGAACAAGAGATAACGCTCTATTTCCAAAAACTCGGGATCATAATGTTTGTAAGATTACCCAAGGATCCCTTCCCACCCTTTCCAACCCATTGTCCTCCCTTGGTAAGTGTGGTCATCCCCAAAAGGATTGACCATGCATCCTTGTTCATTACTTTCATATTTACCGTCTGTGAAGTGGGGAGAAGAATAATATAATTTACAAGAGACTTACCAGGACTGAAATGCAACTCCTTGACCAATGTCCTCACTATGTCTTATGAAACTTAAGCTTTGGCATTTGTGCTTAACTTGCACTAAGAATAAGACATCATCCTCTTAGGCTCTACTTTATCAACATCACCCTCATAAAATAACATACCTTTATATATGGC
Organism: Picea sitchensis; assembly: GCA_010110895.2. Lineage (NCBI taxonomy): Eukaryota > Viridiplantae > Streptophyta > Pinopsida > Pinales > Pinaceae > Picea > Picea sitchensis. The sequence continues at coordinate 23,079 of SNQJ01S0120499.1, read as the reverse complement.
TATCACCTTCTCCACCCTTGATTTAGAGCTCCTAAACTCCACATTTAAATCCTCTTCCTACACCTCATCTCTTGATTTTTTATTTACACCTTTCTCCTTAAACCTGGCCTTTATCCTCTAAATTTAAGTGGAAAAAGGTTGCAAATGATTGAACATGGATATGACAATGTGCACATCTAAATGCAATATTGACATAATCCAATGTCTAAGAAAAAAATGAACCTCCAACTATAATATTCATGTAGTCCATCAATCCTTCACTAATATCACTTCGACAAGGATAAGACCCATTGTCATAAAAACATTGGTTTTAAACGAAGTGTATATCTCCAAAGTTCCACCCAGGTTATCACATTCTTTTCCTACAAAATCTTTTCCATCCACAACTCCATAGACCAGCTTGGAAGCTTTATCCAAACGAGGATTTTCCTAGCCACTTCTGTTCTAGGATCAAAGCACACTAACTAGACATTTAATGATAAGAAAGTTGAGCACCAAAACCAATTTCCTCCCAATATATTCCTAAAATCCTCCTCTAACCAAAAGAGAAACCCTATACATCCTTTAGGCAGCAAGTGAAAGGATGCTCCATACCCTAAAATAGGAAACCATACCCTTTATAACCAAGAATTTATAGATTGCTCAAAAATTTACCTTCAATAGAATTTACCAATCAAATCCTTCTCATAATACTCCATGACCTACTCCACTCTGAGGTCTTCCCCAAACACCATTATAATCTATGCATTCCTCTACTTTAACACCTTCCAAGGGTGCTTCAAAACTCTTTCTACTAGAGGAACCAAACTCCGAGTACATGTATTCTTATCATCACAAAAGGCTCCCATGTCGATGACTTATCTAATGAAACTAGTGCACCATACACACTTTGTCTCGAGATGACAATGTTTCTTACCCAGGTATTGCTCCAATACTTTTGCAACAACATTTCCATTGTGAATATTGCCTTAAGACTCAGCAAGACTTGAATAATATAGAAACTAATGCACATTAACACCATTGTCAGAGCGTCTCTCATAGGTTCCCATGCCTTCATCCATACCCAGTGATCCTTCACCAATTGATCCATGACCTAAGCCACTAGTACTATCCTTTTTGACATCATTCGAGGTAGACTTTAGGCCACTAATATTATGCACTTTTGACCCCATCTTTATAATTGAATGAAGAGATCAATAAAACTCCTCCAACAACCTTGGAACCTCCATCCCTTAGAAAAAATTGGAGCCTAGGCATAGACTATTAGGAAAATACATAACAAAGATCATAGACCCCTTCAACAGATCTTCAGTATAGTCCACAAGTTTCTCATACCTATCCATTAGCCCCATCTAGACCCGCAAAAACCATAGCTCTGAAGACCCAAAAACCTTAGCTCTCAAGCTCCTCATCATGCAAAGGCCATCTTCATCTTCCACAACATAAGCATCTTTGTACAATGATACAATGAAATACACTTAAGACCTAGAAGACTAAAATACAAGGTACAATTGTTCATTAAAGAAATCCTTTACTATCGATGGACATGTTACTGATCTTAAGCGACATTTGATCCAGATTATATTGAGAATGAAATGGAACACCCATATAAATATAGAGAGTACAACAATACAGTGAAACCCAACTTCTATTAAAGAATAAAATAGTAGAATAATGTAAAACACAAATTGACTAGAATGGTGGTAACTTATCTCGGAGGAGAAAGAGATGTCGGCTACTCTCATTCACAAAAAGGCGATTACAAAGAGGTCGAAAAGGGCCTTTTATCTTGAAGCCTAAAAAACAAAGAGGAAAATACCATAAACACCAAAACCCTAACCTTAGAAGATGAAACATCAAAAGTATTGTGGGCCCCAAGGTGGTTAGTTGATATGTCAACTTCCCGGGGGATTTTTTTTGCATACAATCTCCATTCGGGGCACATGATATCTCATTTGAAATAACTATCCGAGGATTACAACTTTAGGTTGGGGCCAGGGCATATTGTTGCAAATTCCTAGCCTCTCGAATGTCCAAAAAACATCGTTTAGGGCCTCAAAACAACCCCAAAAGTTTGGGACCCAACAAAACCTAGAAAAAGTGTCAAGAAGATAGAGAATCGATGAGTCAGTGGAAGAGGTGGGTGGCCACTGATATCCACCTGGATCAATCCTCCTCCCTTAGGAATTAATGGTATCCAATTCATCAAGTTCCCTCATTAGATTGGGAAACTTCTGCTGAATTTAGATCCTGGTGAGCCACTTGCCTTAGTGAAGAAGTGATCCAGATATTATAAGGATAACGAAATGAATACAGATTATTATTATTATTAACACAGAAACACAAGGATAACAAAGATACAATAACAGAGATACAGTAAAACTGGTTTATGTTCAATAAGAAAATGTGTTGAAACTGTAATATGCAACGAAAAACAAACATTGCTAGAATGGTGGTGACTTATCTCCGAGAAGAGATGTGACGGTTGCGCTCATTCACAGAAAGATGGTTACAATGAGGCTCTACAAGCCTTTTTACAATAAGCAAGAATTCCAAAACCCTAGACATCCAAAAACCTAACCCTAGGAGATGAAGCGCCAAAAGTCACGTGGGCCCCATTAGGGTAAGTTAGTACATCAACTTCCGGGGGTCGTAACTTTCACATACGACTTCCGTTTTAGGTGCACGATAGCCCGTTGGAAAGGTCTATTCGAGGACCACACATGTTGCCATCAAAATATAACTTTATCCACAATTTTAAAGTGGTGAGCCCTAAAAACGTTGTTTAGGGCCTCAAAACAACCCCAGAAGTTGGGGAACCGAAAACTAGAAAAAACTGCCAAACTGAAAAAATGCCAAGATGAGCCAATTAGAATAGGTGGGAGGCCACCGACATCTATATGGATCAATCCTCCCCCCTTAGGAAGAAATTATCTCCATGGCGTTGAGTTTCCCCATCAGATGAGGAAATTTCTGTTGAATTTGGCCTCGGGTGAGCCACTTGCCTTAGTGTAAGATTTGCCCTGCTTTGACAACTCGATCAAGCTAGATCCTTTGCTGGCAAGTGCCATTGAAATATGTGTCAAAAATCTGATCATTGGATGCATGTTGCATGTAGTCAGGGTTGAGCTCTGTTGGTGTCAATTGTCCTGCTATCTTTGAGGTGTCCAATAATGGTGGGAAATATGGACGAAGGAGATCCACGTTGAACATTGGGTGCAAGCTAAGGAAAGGGGAAATGTCTAGCTCAAAATAATTGTCACCCACAACCTTGGTGATGGTGTAAGGTCCATAACAGAGTGGGCGAAGCTTTTGATAGGGACCTGTAAGGCGTTCTTTCTACAAGTGCAACCACACTTTGTCTCCCACCTGAAACTTGTGTGGCACTCAGTGTTGATCATGGTGATGCTTCTACTTGGCATTGGACTTTTGTAAAATATCCTGAACTTGTTGGTGGATGTGTTGAATCCGCTCAATGAACCGGGAGGTTTTGTCAGCTTCAGTTGGAGCAAGTGATGAGTCGGTCAGGGTGGCCGCAAGGGGTAGTGCAACATCTATGGGACCCAATGGTTGGAATCCCAACCAGACCTGAAAGGGGTTGTGGCCTATTGATATATGTAGGGCTCGGTTGTAGCTATGATGAACATAGGGAAGACTCTCATCCCATGTGATGGTGATCCTGGTTGTCTGCAAGAAGAGCATCACAACATATACCACTGCCAAGCTCTTCTTTGAAAGAGTATGGGTATATTTTGAAATCACACAAACCATTGTCTCATATCGGGACAGTCGATTCCTCAACACATTCTAGTCAAGCCTCCAATCTGCAGTCTAACTATGGCGAGCCCTAAAAATGTTGTTTAGGGCCTCAAGACCGTCGTGGAAGTCGAGGACCCAAAAACTAGAAAAAACTGCCAAAATGAGCAAGTTGGAATAGGTGGGAGGCCATCGACATCGATATGGATCAATCCTCCCCCCTTAGGAAGCAATGGTCTCCATTGTGTTGAGTTCCCCTATCAGATGAGTAAATTTCTGCTGAATTTGGCCCCTGGTGAGCCACTTGCCTTTGTGCAGGAGTTGCCATGTTTTGACAACTCGATAAAGTTGGATCCTTTGTTGGCGAATGCCTTTGACCTGTGTGTCCACAATATGATCAATGGATACATGTTGCATGGAATCATGATTGATCTCTGTTGGTGCCAATTCTTCTGCTATCTCTGAGGTGTCCAATAATGGTGGGAAATATGGCTGAAGGAGATCCACGTTGATCACTGGGTGTAGGCCAAGGAAAGGGGGAATGTTGAGCTCAAAAGCATTGTCACCCACAACCTTAGTGATGGTGTAAGGTCCATAACAGATTGGGTGAAGCTTCCAATGGGGCCATGTAAGGTGTTCTTTCTGCAAGTGAAACCACACTTTGTCTCCCACTTGAAACTTATGTGGCACCCAATGTTGATAATGGCATTGCTTGTACTTGGCATTGGACTTCTGTAAAATATCCTAAACCTGTTGGCGGATGTGCTGAATCAACTCAATGAACTGGGAGGCTTTGTCAGCTTTAGTTGGAGTAGGTGATGAGTCGGTCGGGGTGGTTGCAAGGGGTAGTGCAACATCCATGGGACCCAATGGTTGGAATCCCAACCCAACCTAAAATGGGTTGTGGTCGGTTGAGCTATGTAGGGCTTTGTTGTAGTTATGTTGAACATAGGGAAGACTCTCATCCCATGTGCAAGGGTGATTTTAATTGTACATGCGCAAGATATGCACGATCATTCAAATGACGACCTCGGTTTTCCCATGTGTCTGGGGGTGGAAGGCAATGGATTTGGTGAGCTTGGTGTCCAAAAATGACTAGAGGCTCAACCATAATGTGTTGAGGAACCGACTGTCTCGATCTGAGACAATGGTTTGTGGGATTCCAAAATGTACCCATACTCTTTCAAAGAAGAGCTTGGCAGTGGCCTCTGTTGTGATGCTCTTCTTGCAGGCGGGGAGGATCGCCATCTTGGAAAAGCGATCAACAACCACAAAAACATAGACATTTCCCCTCTTGGTGGATGGAAGGCTCGACATGTAGTCCATTGAGATGGATTCCCATGGCCCGTAAGGAGTAGGGAGGGGTGTGTACATGCCCTATTTCTTAGTGGTCGGTTTGGCAATAGCACAGTAGTGCAGGACCTGAAATACTTGTTGACATCCTGTGAAGTTTCGGCCAATAGAAATGTTTCTGTAGCACTGCCATTGTCTTTTCGACGCTGAAGTGCCTTGCCACCCGACTGTAGTGGGCATCCCAAATAAGTTTCGCTCGCTTGCTTGATGGAACACAGAGATGGCCCAAATGGCGCAACAACCCGTCTTGAAGATGGAAATTAGCAACAATTGAGTTTGTGCACAACATTTGGTATGTGGTGGCGAAGTCAGGGTTTGACTTATAGAGGTGGGGCCATCCAGAGGTCTCGTGGTCGCAAGAGTCTAGCACCATGGTGAGTTTCATGATTGGAGGTCGGGTGAGGCAATTAGCGACTCGGTTGATACTGCATGTTTTATACTCGACGTTGAGGTGGAACTGCTACAAGTATGTTGACCACTTCTGATGGCGGTCATTCTGCAATATGCCTTGTGTTTGCATGAACTGCAGTACCTTATGATCCATGTGGACGACTGTCTCCTTCCCAAGAATGTAATGTCTCCACTAGTGGCAAGCTTGCACAATGGAGTACATTTCTTTGTCGTAAGTAGGGTACTTACAGACAACATCTGATAGTCTCTCACTGTGATAGGCCACAAGGTGGCCATGTTGAGTGAGAATTACGCCCACAACATAATCCGAAGCATCTGTCTCGATCTTAAAGGGTTGTTGCAGGTTCGGGAATGAAAGTATTGGGGTTGAGCACAAGCATTGTTTTAAATCATCGAATGCTTGTTGTTGGGACAAGACCAACACAAAATTTACCTTACCACCACCCCTTGTTACTTGGATGAGGGCCCATGTAATAGATTCCCAACACAAACCTGCGATAGAAATTAGCAAGGCCTAAGAAGCTCCGAAGCTCAGTGAATGTGGCTGGGGGTGGCCAATCACGGATGACCTAGATCTTGGATGGATCCACATGCACACCATGTTTATCCACGATGTAGCCTAGGTATTGGACCTTGTCCATGCCGAAGGAGCATTTTTCCAAGTTAGCATATATCTTGTGCTGCTGCAGGGTGTGCATAATCTACTAAATATGCTGCAAGTGTTCCGCCGAAGTTTTGTTGTAGATGAGGATGTCATCCAGATACACCACTACAAAAGTATTGGTGAAATGTCGCAGGATATCATCCATCATCCTCATGAAAGTTGTCAGAGCATTTGTCAAACCCATGACCAACCATTCAAAATACCTTATTTTTACTTGAAGGCATTCTTCCATACATTTGTCTATTCTATGGGGACCTGGTGGTAGCCAGACTTTAGATCAATCTTACTAAAGTATTTCCCTCCCTTGAGTTGATCAAGGAGATTGTCGATTCGGGGAATCGTGTACCTCTTGACCTGACAATGCAGAGATACCACGATAGGTGAGGAGAATATATATTTGTATTCTTCCATGACCTTGTCCACTTGCTTCTATTGTGTGGAGAGGTCAACCGCAGAGGCCCTGCATGTGGCCACAATCTTTTGCTCGCTCTGAGAGCGAATCACGAAGAAGACAAACTTCCTGGTCTAAGAGATGACCTTCCTGCATTGCTTGGCATAGATCAAGGAAATAACATTAGGTTGGACTCCCTCGGGTATACTGTACAATTTCCTGTTCAAAGTAATAATAACACTATGAAGCCTAGAATAATATACAACATGACATTTCCATAAATAAGGTTGGACCAAAATAACATTACAAACTTCGAGAGCAGCAACATCACACAATACCTCATCTTTGAAGGGCTTGATGTCATACGACAGGTGACATTTTTGGCTGATGTGGAGATCGCTTCCTTGGAGGAGCCATCCAATGATGTAGGGCTGCGGGTGCAGCTTTGTCGACAACGCTAGTTGCTTGACGACCTCTTCTAAGATGAGGTTCTTCTCGCTACTGCTATCAATAATAAAGTGCAACGGGGTGCCTTTTATCCACATCTGTGCATGAAAGAGGCACTCGCCTTCTTCTGGATTGTTTGGTTCACTGGGCTAGGCATTGGTTGTAGCAACAATGGCACCGGGTTTCGCGTCAATGATCTGTCTCCCCCTTTCTGGTTATGACATAGAGTTGGAACCCACATCTAATTCAAAGGCTTTCACCTCAAACACTAGTGATTTCTTTGAATGACAATCAACAGTGTTATGCCAAGGGCTCTTATGAAAGTTGCACCACTTCCCGATATCTTTCTTTGTCTTTCTGGTGTCCTTCTTTGCTTGTGGCCTAGACTGGTTATCTTGAGGTTGTCTGTCTTTGCTATGTCCTTTATTTTGCGGCTTGGGGCCTCCCTTTACTTTCTTTTGATGTGAGGTGTTCCCAGGCCCAAATTGTCACTTCTTTTGTTTAAGCTTTAGCTCAATTTTGACGACATATCGATAGGCCACGCCCAAGGATGAGATGTCCAAAAAATCCATTTCAGCCTGGATGTATCTATGCAAACCACCACGATACTTGAGCACCAGATGTCACTCAGAATTTTTGATACCCAACTTGGTGCGCAAGGTATGGAAGATATTTGTGAACTCCGACACTGCTTGGTTTATTTCCTGCCGCAGTGTGGTCCATTTTGTATACAGGTCGTCATAATTTTCGGCAGTGTAGTATTGTTCCTTGATAACATCCCTTAAGAACTCCCAGGTGACCACAACTGTAAATAATGAGGGTTCCTCTCTTTCCTTTTGCTCACAGAAAGTCTTCCACCAATCTTTGACATGGGGAACGACTTTGAGGAGCGCAAACATAATTTTTTCTCTGTTCGGAAATTTATGGAAAGAAAAATACCCTTCTAGTAGATTCAACCATTTGTCTACAACATTTGTGTCTATCTGACCTTAAAATATGGGAATATCATAGTTGGTTTGTACCTTGAAGGGGGCGGTGCCTCCGCTCGAGGAAGATGCGTCGCCTGTTGGTAGCCACCGAAGGATTTGCGCAAAACTATCCATTATATCGTTCCTCTGTTGCGTGAGAGCTTCCTTGATAAAATTTTTTGAAAGGATCTCCTATCTCGTAATATTTCTTTTCTCCCGCCATGAGAGGTTTCTTGGGCGTGTGAGAGCTTTTGTGCTCAAGAGAAACAAGCTCGAGACCCAATTCTTTGTACCCTGACCTCGTCGGGGACATGCATTAAGAACGACAAGGAGCAGATAGCTCTGATAACACTGATCCAGATTTTATAAGCATAACGAAATGAATACATGTTATTATTATTATTAACATAGAAACACAAGGATAACAAAGATACAATAAAACTTGTTTCTATTCAATAAGAAAATGTGTTGAAACTGTAATATGCAACGAAAAACAAGTTATCTAAAATGGTGGTGGCTTATCTATGAGAAGAGATTTGATGGCTGTGCTCATTTGCAAGAAGATGGTAACAATGAGGTTACCCAATAATTTTTACAATAAGAAGGAATGCCAAAACCCTAGACATCTAAAAACCTAACCCTAGGAGATGAAGCACCAAAATTCATGTGGGCCCCCTTGGGGTAATTTAGTACATCAACTTCCCGGACTCGTAACTTTTGCATACGATCTTCGTTTTAGGCGCACGATAGCCCGTTGAAAAGGTCTATCCAAGGAATAAACATGTTGTTGTCGGACTTTGACTATATTTTCTATTTAACTATGGCGAGCGCTAAAAACGTTGTTAAGGGCCTCAAAACAACCCCGGAAGTCGGGGTCCCGAAAACTAGAAAATAACTGCCAAAACGATCTAGTTGGAATAGGTGGGAGGCAACCGACATCCATAAGGATCAATCCTCCCCCCTTAGGAAGCAATGGTCTCCATTGCGTTGAGTTCCCCCATCATATGAGGAAATTTCTGCCGAATTTGGCCCCGTGTGAGCCATTGCCTTGGTGCAGGAGCTGCCCTGCTTTGACAACTCGATAAAGCTGGATTCTTTGCTGGCGAGTGCCCTTGACCTGTGTGTCCACAATATGATCATTAGATTCCTATTGCATGCAGTCAGGGTTGATTTTTGTTGGTGTCAATTGTTCTGTTATCTCTGAGGTGTCCAATAATGGTGGGAAATATGGCTAAAGGAGATGCATGTTGAACATTGGGTGCAAGCCAAGAAAAGGGGGAATGTTGAGCTCAAAATAATTGTCAACCACAACCTTAGTGATGGTATAAGATCCATAATGGAGTGGGAGAAGCTTCTGATGGGGCCTTGTAAGACGTTCTTTCTGCAAGCACAACCACACTTTGTCTCCCACCTGAAATGTTTCTGCAACACTGCCACTGTCTTTTTGATGTTGAAGTGTCCTGCCACCCGACTATAGTGGGATTCCCAAATAAGCTTCGCTCGCTCGCTTGATGGAACGCAGTGATGGCCTAGATGGCACAACAACCCGTCCTAAAGATGGAAATTAGCGACAACTGAGTTTGCGCCCAACATTTGATATGTGGTGGTGAATTCAGGGTATGTCTTATAGAGGTGGGGCCATCCAGAGGTCTCGTGGCCGCAAGAGTCTAGCACCGTGGTGAGAGCTGCGACTGGAGGTCAGCCGAGCAATCAACGAATCGATTGGTACTGCCTATTTTATACTTGATGTTGAGGTGGAACTGTTGCAAGTATGTGGACCACTTCTTATTGTGGGCATTCTACAATTTTCCTTACGTATGTATGATTTGTAGTGGCTTATGATCCATGTGGATGATTGTCTCCTTCCCAAGAATGTAATGTGTCCAGTGGCGACAAGCTTGCAAAAAGGAGTACATTTCTTTGTCATAAGTAGGGGACTTACGAACAACATCTGATAGTGTCTAACTATGATAGGCCATGGGGTGGTCGTGTTGAGTGAGAACTATGCCCACAGCTTAATCTGAAGCATCTATCTTGATCTCAAAGGGTTGTTGCAGGTTTCATAATGAAAGTATTGGAACTGAGCACAAGCGCTGCTTTAAATCATTGAACGCTTATTGTTTGGATAGGCCCCACACAAATTTTACCTTACCACCACCCCTAGTTACTTAGCCGAGGGCCCATGCAATATGGGAGAATCCCAACACGAACATACGATAGAAACTGACAAGGCCTAATAAGATTTGAAGCTCAGTGAGTATGGTTGGGGCTGGCCAATCACAGATGATCTGGATCTTGGCAGGATCCACATCCCCACAATGTCGATCCATGATGTAGTCTAGGTATTGGACCCTTTCCTTATCGAAGGAGCATTTTCCCAAGTTGGCATATAGCTTGTGTTGTCGTAGGGTGTGGAAAATCTATTGAATATGCTGCAAGTGTTCCGCCCAAGTCTTGTTGTAGATGAGGATGTCATCTAGATACACCACTACAAAAGTATTGGTGAAAGGTCGTAGGGTATCATCCATCATCCTCATGAAATTTGTTGGAGCATTTGTAAAACTAAAGGGCATGAGCAACCATTCAAAAAGACCTTCTTTTTACTTGAAGGCAGTCTTCCATACATCCATTTGTTCTATGGGGACCTGGTGATAGCCAGACTTCATATCAATCTTACTAAAGTATTTTCCCCCCTTAAGCTGATCACGGAGATCGTCGATTTGGGGAATCGGGTACTGGTTCATGAATACAATTTTATTTAGGGCCCGGTAATCGATGCAGAGTCGCCATGTCCTGTCTTTCTTTTGCACCAACACGATTGGGCTCCCACAAGGCGATGAGGTGGAACGGATGTGCCCCTTATGGAGAAGTTCTTGGATCTATCGCTTGATCTCCTCATTCTCTAACAAAGAGCGGCGGTAGACTGGCCCATTGTGCAGCGGTGCGCCGGGGGTCAAATCGATGGGATGCTTGACCTGACAGTGTAGAGGTGCCCCGGTAGATGAGGAGAAGATATCTTTGTATTCTTCCATGACTTTGTCCACTTGCTTCTGATGTGTGGAGAGGTCGGCAGTGGAGGCCCTAGATGTAGCTGCAACATTTTGCTCGCTCTGAGAACGAATCACGAGGAAGACAAACTTCTCGGTCTGAGAGATGACCTTCCTGCATTGTTTGGCAGAGATCAAGGAAATAACACTAGGTGGGACTTGCTCGGGTATTCTGTACAATTTCCTGTTCGAAGTAATAATAACACTACGAGGCCTAGACTCATATACAACATGATGTTTCCATAAATAAGGTTGGACAAAAATAACATTACAAACTTCAAGAGGAGCAACATCACATAATACCTCATCTCTGAAGGGCTTGATGTCGTACGACAGGCGATACTATTGGTTGACGCGTAGATTGCTTCCTTGGCGGAGCCATCCAATGGTGTAGGGATGTAGGTGCAGCATTATCGACAAGGCTAACTGCTTGATGACCTCTTCTAAGATGAGGTTCTTCTAGCTACCACTATCAACAATAAAGGGCAATGAGATGCCTTTTACCACATCTGTGAATGAAAGAGGAGCTTGTTTTCTTTTGGCTTGTCTGGTTCATCGGGCTAGACCTTGGTGATAGCAACGGTGGCATTAGGTTCTGGGTCAATGATGTGTCTCCCCCTTCCTAGTTTTGACTCAGAGTCGGAACCCGCATCTGATTAAGAGGATTTCACTTCAACCACCAACGATTGCTTTGAGCGACAATCAACAATGTTATGCCAGGGGTTCTTATGGAAGTCGCACCACTTCTCGGTATCTTTCTTTGTCTTTCCGGTGTCCTTCTTTGCTTACGGTCTAGACTGGTTGTCATGAGGTTATCTGTCTTTGCTCTATCATTTTTTTTGCGGGTTGGGGCTTCCCATTACTTGTTTTTTATGTGAGGGGTTCCCAGGCCCAAATTGTCCTGTCTTTTTTTAAAGCTTTTACTCGATTTTGATGGCATATTGATAGGCCATGCCTAAGGACGAGATGTCTAAAAAATCTATTTTGTCCTGGATGTATCTGTGCAGACCACCGTGATACTTGAGCACCAGATGTCACTCAGAATATTTGATACCTAGCTTGATGCGCAACGTATGGAAGATATTTTTGAACTCGTTCATTGCTTGGTCTCTTTGCTGCCGCAATGTGGTCCATTTTGTATACATGTAATCATAACTTCTGACAGGGTAGTATTGTTCTTTGATAGCATCCCTAAAGGAGTCCCAGGTGACAACAACTATAAATAATGAGGGTTCCTATGTTTCCTTTTCCTCGCAGAAAGTCTCCCACCAATATTTGACATGGGGAACGACTTTGAGGAGCGCAAACGTAATCTTTTCTCTGTTCGAAAATTTATGGAAAGAAAAATACCCTTCTAGTAGATTCAACCATTTGTCTACATCATCTGCGTCTATCTGACCTTCAAATATGGGAATATCAAAGTTGATTTGTACCTTGCAAGGGGCAGTCCCTCCACTCGAGAAAGATGCATCGCCTGTTGGTATTCGCCAAAGGATTTGCACAAAACTATCCATCATTTCGTTCCTTTGTTGCGTGAGGGCTTCCTCGAGAGAAACAAGCTCTATACCCATTTCTTTGTACCCTGACGTCGTCGGGGACATGCATTAAGAACGACAAGGAGCAGACCGCTCTAATACCATTGATCTAGATTTTATAAGAAAAATGAAATGAATACATATTATTATTATTCTTAACACGGAAACACGACGATAACATAGATACAATAAAACTGTTTTCTATTCAATAAGAAAATGTGTTGAAACTATAATATGCAACAAAAAACAAGCTTGCTAGAATGGTGGCGACTATTTTCTGAGAAGAGATGTAACGGTTGGGCTCATTCGTAAGAAGATGGTTACAATGAGGCTCTCCAAGCCTTTTTACAATAATCAGGAATGCCAAAAACCTAGGCATCCAAAAACCTAACCTTAGGAGAGGAAGTGCCAAAAGTCATGTGGGCCCTGTTGGGGTAAGTTAGTACATCAACTTCCCGGGGTCGTAACTTTTGCATACGATCTTCGGTTTAGGCATACGATATCCCATGGAAAAGTATATTCGAGGAATACACATGTTGTTGTCAGAATCTAACTCTGTATATAGTTTAATTGAGGCAAGCCCTAAAAACGTTGTTTAGGGCCTCAAAACGGCCCCGGAAGTCGGGGACCCAAAAACTAGAAAATAATTGCAAAACTGGAAAACTGCCAAAACGAGCCAGTTGGAATAGGTGGGAGGCCACCGACATCCATAAGGATCAATCCTCCCACCTTAGGAGGCAATGGTCTCCATTGCGTTGAGTTCCCCCATCAGATGAGGAAATTTATGTTGTATTTGGACCCGGGTGAGCCACTTGCTTTGGTGCAGAAGCTGCCCTGCTTTGACAACTTGATAAATATGGATCCTTTGTTGGGGAGTTCCCTTGACTTGTGTGTCCAAAATATGATCACTGGATTCATGTTGCATGCATTCATGGTTGAGCTCTGTTCGTGTCAATTGTTCTGCTATCTCCGAGGTGTCCAATAATGGTGGGAAATATGGTCGAAGGAGATCCATGTTGAACACTGGGTGTAGGCCAAGGAAAGGGGGAATGTTGAGCTCAAAATGATTGGCACCCACAAACTTGGGGATGGTGTAAGGTCCATAACTAAGTAGGAGAAGATTTTGATGGGGCCCTGTAAGACATTTTTTCTGCAAGTGCAACCACACTTTGTCACCCACCTGAAACTTATGTGGCACCCTGTGTTGATCATGGCATTGCTTGTACTAGGCATTGGACTTCTGTAAAATATCATGAACCTATTGGCGGATGTGCTGGATCCGCTCAATGAACCGAGAGGCTTTGTCAACTTCAATTGGAGCAAGTGATGAGTCGGTCGTTGCTGTCGTAAGGGGTAGTGCAACATCCATGTGACGCAATGGTTGGAATCCAAACCCGACCTGAAAGGGGTTGTGGTCGGTTGAGCTATGTAGGGCTCGGTTGTAGTTATGTTGAACATAGGGAAGACTCTCATCCCATGTGTGGGGGTGCTTGGAATTGTACATGCACAAGATATGCATGATCATCCAACTGACGACCTCAGTTTGACCATTTGTATGGGGGTGGAAGGCAGTGGATTTGGTGAGCTTGGTGTTTTGTAGTGACTACATGCTCGACCAGAATGTGTTGAGGAACCGACTGTCCCTATCTGAGAAAATGGTTTGTGGGATTCCAAAATGTAACCATACTCTTTCAAATAAGAGCTTGGCAGTGGCCTTTGTTTTGATGCTCTTCTTACAGGCAGTTAGGATCGCCATCTTGGAAAAGTGATCAACAACCACAAAAACAAAGTCATTTCCCCTCTTGGTGGATGGAAGGCCTGACATGTAGTCCATTGAGATGGATTATCATGGCCTATCAGGAGTAGGCAGGGGGGTGTACAAGCTCTGTTTCTTAGTGGTCAGTTTGGAAATAGTGCAGGCACTGTAGGACCTGATATACTTGCTGACATCCTGTCAAATTTTTGGCCAGTCAGGGTCTGTCTTGTATAGGTGGGCCCATTCGAAGCTCTTGTTGTCGCAAGAGTCTATCCCTGTGGTGAGTGTCACGACTGGAGGTTGGCTAAGGCAATCAACGACTCGGTCGATACTACGCATTTTATATTTGATGTTGAGGTGGAGCTGTTGTAAGTATGTAGATCACTTCTAATGGCGGTCATTCTGCAGTTTTCCTTCCGTCTGCATGAACTGTAGTGGCTTATGATCCGTGTGGATGACTGTCTCCTTCCCAATAATTTAATGTCTGCACTAGCGACAGGCTTTCACAATGGAGTACATTTCTTTTTCGTAAACAAGGTATTTAGGGACAACATCTAATAATGTCTCAATATAATAGGCCATGGGGTGGTCGTGTTGAGTGAGAACTATGCCCTTAGCCTAATCTGAAGCATCTCTCTCGATATCAAAGGGATGTTGCAGGCCCGGTAATGAAATTACTAGGGCTAAGCACAAGAACTGTTTTAAATCATTGAACGCTTGTTGTTGGGACAGGCCCCACACAAATTTTGCCTTACCAACACCCATGGTTACTTAGCTGAGGGCCCATGCAATATGGGAGAATCCCATCATGAACCTGCGATAGAAATTGGAAAAGACTAAGAAGATCTGAAGCTCAGTGAGTGTGGTTGGGGCTAGCCAGTCACAGATGACCTGGATTCAGATGCACACCATGTTGATCCACAAAATATACTAGGTACTAGACCCTATCCATGCAGAAGGAGCATTTTTCCATGTTGGCATATAGTTTGTGCTGCCGCAGGGTGTGCAAAATCTGCTCAATATGTTGTAAGTGTTTTTCCCAAGTCTTGTTGTAGATGAGGATGTCGTCCAGATACACCACTTTAAAATTATTGGTGAAAGTTCGCACGATATCGTCCATCATTATGATGAAAGTTGTTGGAGCATTTATCAAACCAAAGGGCACGACCAACCATTCAAAAAGTCCTTCTTTTAACTTGAAGGCGGTCTGCCATACATCTGTTTGTTCCATGGGGATCTGGTGGTAGCAAGACTTCAGATCAATCTTACTGAAGTGTTTGGCCCCCTTGAGTTAATCAAGGAGATCGTCGATTCAGGGAATCGGGTACCGGTTCCTGACTGTGATTTTATTTAGGGCCTGATAATCGATGCAGAATCACCAGGTCCCATCTTTCTTCTACACCTGCACAATTGGGCTCCCACAAGGCGATGAGCTGGGACAGATGTGCCCCTTATGGAGCAGTTCTTTTATGTGTCGCTTGATCTCGTCATTCTCTAACAGAAAGCAGTGGTAGACTGGTCCATTGGGCAGTGGTGTGTCGGGGGTCAGATCGATGGGATGCTTGACCTGACGATGCAGAGGTACTCCGGTAGGTGACGAGAATATATCTTTGTATTCTTCCACGACCTTCTCCACTTGCTTCTCCTTTGTGGAGAGGTCGACCGCGGAGGCCCTGCATGTGGATGCAATGTTTCGCTCACTCTTAGAGCGAATCACGAAGAAGACAAAATTCCTGGTCTGAGAGATGAACTTCCTGCATTGCTTGCAGAGATTAAGGAAATAACAATAGGTGGGACTGCCTCGGGTATCATGTACAATTTCCTGTTCAAAGTAAGAATATAACTGTGAGGCCCAGACTCATATACAACATGACGTTTTCGTAAATAAGGTTGGCCCAAAAGAACATTACAAACTTCGAGAGGAGAAATATCACACAATACCTCATCTTTGAAGGGCTTGATGTTGTACGACAGGCGACACTGTTGGCTGACGCGGAGATCGCTTCTTTGGCAGAGCCATCCAATTGTGTAGGGTTGCAAGTGCGATATTGTTGACAGGGCTAGCCGCTTGATTACCTATTCTAAGATGAGGTTCTTCTGGATACCGCTATCAACAATAAAATTTAGCGGGGTGCCTTTTACCCACATCTATGAATGAAAGAGGTGCTCACCTTCTTCTAGCTTGTCTGGTTCACCATTATGGAATTTGGTGGTGGCAATAGTGGCACTGGGTTCCGCATCAATGATCTGTCTCCCCCTTTTTGGTTCTGACTTAGAGTTGGAACCCGCATCTGTTTAAGAGGCTTTCACCTCAGCGACCAACGATTACTTTGAGAGACAATCAACAATATTATGCCAAGGGCTCTTATGGAAGTCACACCACTTCTCGATATCTTCCTTTGTCTTTCTGGTGTCCTTCTTTCCTTGTGGCCTAGACTGGTTTTCCTGAGGTTGTCCCTCTTTGATCTATGCCCAAATTATCGCATCTTTTGTTTAAGATTTTGCTCAATTTTGACATCATATCGATAGGCCGCGTCCAATGATGAGATGTCCAAAAACTCCATTTCGACCTGGATGTATCTGTGAAGATCATCGTGATAATTGACCACCAGATTTCACTCACAATCTTTGATACCCAACTTGGTGCGCAAGGTATGGAAGATATTTGTGAACTCGGGCATTGCTTGGTCTCTTTCCCATCAGAGTGTGGTCCATTTTGTATACAGGTCATCATAACTTCCGACAAGGTAGTATTGTTCTTTGATAGCATCTCTGAAGGACTCCCACGTGACCGTGACTATAAATAATGAGGGTTCCTCTATTTGCTTTTACTCACATAAAGCATCCCACCAATCTTTGACATGGGGAACGACTTTGAGAAGCACAAACGTAATCTTTTCTCTGTTCGAAAAGTTATGAACAGAAAAATACCCTTCTAGCAAATTCAACCATTTTTCTAGAGTATCTGCGTTTATATGACCTTCAAAAATGGGAATAGAAAAGTTGATTTGTACCTTGAAGGGGGCGGTGCCTCCGCTTGAGGAATATGCATTGCATGTTGGTAGCCACCGAAGGATTTGTGCAAAACTATCCATCATTTCATTCCTCTGTTGCGTGAGGGATTCCTCGAGCAACATTTTGAAAGCATCTCCTGTCCCATCGTCTTTCTTTTCTCCAGCCATGAGAGGTTGCTTGGGTGTGCGAGAGATTTTTTCCTCAAGAGAAACAAGCTCGAGACCCAATTCTTTGTACCCTGACCTCGTCGGGGACATGCATTAAGAACGACAAGGATCAAACCGCTCTGATACCAGTGATCTGGATTTTATAAGCATAACGAAATGAATACAACTTATTATTATTATTAACACGGAAACACAAGGATAACAAAGATACAATAAAACTGGTTTCTATTCAATAAGAAAATGTGTTGAAACTGTAATATGCAACGAAAAACAAGCTTGCTAGAATGGTGGCAGCTTATCTTTGAGAAGAGATGGGACGATTGTGCTCATTCGCAAGAAGATGGTTACAATGAGGCTATCCAAGCCTTTTTACAATAAGCAGGAATGCCAAAACCCTAGACATCCAAAAACCTAACCCTAGGAGATGAAGCGCCAAAAGTCACGTGTACCTCGTTGGGGTAAGTTAGTACATCAACTTACCAGGGTTGTAACTTTTGCATACGATCTTCGTTTTAGGTGCACGATAGCCCATTGGAAAGGTCTATCCGAGGAATACACATGTTGTCGTCAGACTCTGGCTCAGTTTACGGTCTAATTGTGGTGAGCTTTAAAAACGTTGTTTAGGGCCTCAAAACAACCTCGAAAGTCGGTGTCCCGAAAACTAGAAAACAACTGCCAAACTGGAAAACTCCCAAAATGAGCCAGTTGGAATAGGTGGGAGGCCACCGACATCCATCTAGATCAAGAAGCTTCCCTATTTTGATGACCTGGTAGAGTTGTATGTTTTGTTGGCGGGTGCCTTTCATCTGTCTATCCATGATTAGATCAACTATAGCCTCCTCAAGGTAGTCATGGTTGAATTATGTATGGGCCAAGTACTCAACTACCTCCAAGGTTTCCAGTAGAGGTTGAAAATATGGATGAAGGAGCTCCACATTAAATACTAGATGTAGGACAAGGAATGGGGGAATACTTAAGTCAAAATCATTCTCACCTACAATCTTGGTGATGGTGTAATACCCGTATCAAAGTGGGTGAAGCTTGCGATGGGGTTTTGCAAGGCACTCTTTCCGCAAATGTAACCAAACCTTATCACCAACCTGAAATTTGTGTGGAACCCGATGTTGGTCATGTCGATTCTTGTACTTGGCACTGTATTTCTGCAAGATGCCATGGACTTGTTGGTGGATGTATTGAATTTGTTCAACAAATATGGATACCTTATCAGGTTCAGTTTGAGAATGGGTAGATTCTTCTTGTGTGGATGCAATGGGTAGAGTTATATCAATTTTGACCAATGGCTGGAACCCCAAGCACACATGAAAAGGGTTGTGGCCAGTAGAGCTATGAAGGGCTCAATTGTAGCTATGTTGAACATAAGGAAGACTCTCATCCCATATGCAAGGATGTTTGGAGTTGTACATTCTCAGGATATGCACAATCATCATGTTGACTACCTCCATCTTTCCATCAGTTTGGGGGTGGAAGGCAATTGATTTGGTGAGCTTGGTGTCCAACAATGACCACAAACTAGACCAAAATCTATGCAAGAAACTGCTAATATGATCTGAAATAATAGTTTGTGGTATCCTTTAATGAACCCATACATGCTCGAAGAAGAGATTAGTAGCAGGCTTGACTATGATACTCTTCTTGTAGGGTGTCAAAATTACCATCTCAGAGAATCAATCAACAACCATGGAGACATAGTCATTCCCATGCTTAGTTGAAGGTAGATTGGACATGTAATCCATGGAGTTGAACTCGCAAGGCCTATCAGAAGTACGAAGAGGGGTGTACAACCCCTATTTCTTAATGGAGAGTTTGGTGATGGCACAAACAGTGCATTATCTGATATACTTGCTGACATCTTGTTGAAGCTTTGGCCAATAAAAATACTTTTGTAGTACTTCCAGTATTTTTTTCATGACATAGTGTCCTAGCACCCGACAGTAATGTGCCTCCCAAATCATCTTCACACGCTCGCTTGAAGGAACATAAAGGTGGCCTAGATGTCATAACAACCAATGTTGGAGATGAAAGTCTATAACTAGTTTGCCTACGCTCAATGTCTGATAGGTAGCAGTGAAATCATAGCCATTGTTGTATAATTGTGGCCACCTAGAGGTCTCATGCCCATAGGAGTTACAAACTCTGGTTAGTGCCACAATTGGGGGTCGACTAAGGCAATATGAAACATGGTTGATGTTTCCCTTCTTGTACTCGGTGTTCAATTGTCGTTCTTGCAGGTATATGGACCACTTATGATGGAAATCATTTTGTAATTTTCCTTGTGTCTGCATAAATTGCAGAGGCATGTGATCAGTGTGGATGATCATTTCCTTTCCTAGAATATAATGCTTCCACTATCGACTTGCTTGCACGATGGAGTGCATATCTTCATCATAGGTGGGATATCTGGGAACAACATCAGATAGTGTTTCACTGTGATATGCCACCATATGTCCTTGCTGAGTGAGGACTGCATAAATAACATACTCAGAGGCATATGTCTCAATCTCAAATGGCTATTGCAGGTCTGGCAATGTGAGGACTGGTGCGAAGCAAAGGCAATGTTTCAGATCCCGAAATGATTTTTGTTGTGATTCAGACCAGGAAAACTTCGCTTTAGCTCCAACCTTGGTCACTTGACTTCATGGCTAAGTGATATAAGAGAATCCAAACATGAACCTATGGTTGAATTTGGTGAGGCCCAAGAAGTTGCAGATGACTTGGATCTTGGTCGGGTCCACATGCACCCCATGTTCATCCATGATGTATCCCAAGTATTGAGTTTGTTGCATGTCGAATGAGAATTTCTCTAGATTAGCGTATAGCTTGTGTTGTTGCAAGGTGCTCAGGACCTACTGGATGTGATGCAGATGTTCTACCTAGGTCTAATTGAATATGAGGATGTCATCCAAATATATGACCACAAAATAGTTTGTGAACGGCCGCAAGATATCATTTGTCATCCTCATGAATGTTGTTGGACCATTATTCTAGCTAAAAGGCATGGCCAATCATTCAAAAAAGCCTTCTTTAGGTTTGAAGGTTGTTTTCCTTGAATCGATTCATTCTATTAGAACCTAGTGGTAATCATACTTTAGATCATTCTTACTAAAGAACTTAACACCCTTAAGTTGATAAAGAAGATTATCAATCTGGGGGATCAGGTATCAGTTCTTGAGAATGATCTTGTTTGGGGATTTATAATCAATATCGAGTCACCATGTCCCATCCTTCTTCTGTACCAACAAAATTGGGCTCCCACAAGGTGAGGAGCTCGGTCAAATATGGCCCTTGCGGATGAGCTCATGAATCTGACACTTTATTTCCTCATTCTCTCGAAGTGAGCACTTGTATATTGGACCATAAGGGCACACAAGGTCAATTCAATGGAATGTTTGATCTGATACTGTAGAGGCACCTCTGTAGGTGAAGTGAAGATATATTTATATTAAACTACAACATGTCCACTTGCTTCTGTTGTGTAGAGAGATCCTCTACAAAGGTTGTGGAAACCGTAGTGACATTTCATTCATATTTTGAATGGACCATGAAGAGGACAAACTTTGTAGTCTGAGAGATTACCTTATGTCATTGTTTTAATAAGATCAATGAAATTGTGGTAGTTGGAACTACCTTTCGTACCCTGGTGGGTTGACCTCCCAAAGTAACAATGACACTACGGGGCCATGACGCTTCCGCATATAAGGTTGTTCTAAAACAAAATCGCAAATTCAAGTGTGGAAACATCAAACAATACCTCATTAAGGGTTTGATGTTGTAGGACAAGCGACACTGTTGGCTGACGCGAAGGTTTCATCCCTATCTCAACCAACTGATGGTGTATGGTTGAAGGTGTGGCATTGCCGACATATTTGGTCTCTTGACAACCTCGGTTGAGATCAGGTTCTTCTGGCTCCCACTGTCAATAATGAAATGTAGTGGGTTCCCCTTCACCCACATTTGTGAATGGAAGAGGTGCTCACCCTCCTCAAGCTCCTCTGAATCGTCTAGTTGGATCTTTGTGGTTGCGAAGGTAGCACTGGGTTTTACATCAATGATCCACTTTCCTTGTTCCAAATCAGAGTGCGAGTCAAGGTCTGACTCATTATCTTTAATCTTGGCCAACAATGATTATTTTGAGCGACATTTATTAGTGTTGTGCCAGGGGATTTTGTGGAACTCACACCACTTTCCATTTTCCTTCTTCATATTATTGTTACGCTTCTTTGTCTACGCCTTGGATCGATAGTCATGAGGTTGGATTTCTTTTCTTTGTCCATTGTTATATGAGTTAGGGTTTCATTTACCATACTTTTGTTGTTGTGGATTTGGAGACCCGAACTTCTGCTTATTCCACTACTTAAATTTCTGCTCGATTTTGACAATGTATCGATAAGTGACTCTAAGTGAGAATATGTCCAAGAAATCCATGTTTGTTTGGATGTACCTGTGTAGGCCATTGTTGTACTTCAAAACCAGATGCCACTTAGAATCTATGATACCTAGCTTTGAGCACAGTGTATGGAAGATGTTGGTGTACTCCAACATTATCTGGTCTCTTTATTGACATAGAGTCATCCATCTTGTGTATTGGTCATCATATTTTCCAACATGGTAGAATTCCTCCTTGAGTGCATCAACAAAGGTTTCCTAAGTGGGTTCTCTGTTGAATTTCATAGACTCATTTCCGTTATGTCTCTCCCAATAACTTTCCCACCAATCCTTGACATGGGTAAGGGATTTAAGGAGTGCGAAGGCGATCTTTTCAGTGTTGGAAATTTTTTGAACAGAGTAATAACCCTCTAACATATTTAACCATTTTTCTAAATCATCTGCATCTATCTGGCCTTCAAATAAATGGATATCAAATTTAACTTGTACCTTGAAGGGTGTTGCACCTTCAAAATTGTTGTTTTTGGAAGGTGCCTTTCCTGTTGTCGGCAATCGTCGAAGGATCTGGACGAAGTTGCCCATCATCTCGGTCCTTTGTCGCAGGAGGGATTCCTTGAGAAACATATTTATAGGATATCCTGCTCCATCATATCTCTTTTCTTCTGCCATGGGAGGCTGCTTGGGCTGGCGAGAGGAGTCGTCCCTAAGTGAAACTAGCTCGAGACCCAACTCTTTATACCTGGACCTCACCGGGGACATGCACTGAGAAATTACAAGGAGCAGATTGCTCTGATATTATTGATCTAGATTATATTGAGAACAAAATGGAACACACAAAAAATTATAGAGAGTAAAACAATACAATGAAATCCCACTTCTATTAAAGAACAAAATAATAGAATATTGTAGAACACAATCTGGCTAGAATGGTGGTAGCTTATCTTTGAAGAGAAAGAGATGTTGACTACACTCATTCACAAAAAGATTATTACAAAGAGGTCGAAAATGACCTTTTATCATGAAGCCTAAAAAACAAAGAGGCAAAACCCCTAAACACCAAAACCCTAACCCTGGAAGATGAAACACCAAAAGTATTGTGGGCCCCGAGGTGGTTGGTTGATACATCAACTTCTCGGGGGCACAAATTTTGCATACGATCTCTGTT
>SNQJ01S0120498.1:11826-26788 GCA_010110895.2 Picea sitchensis | reverse complement strand
TAATTTAGATTATATTTAATATATGATAATAAATGTTTCATTAGATTTATAATTTTAAAATATTTTTAATGCATTTAGAAAGTTGAAATTTTATATTCAATTTTAAATGTTTGTCTTTGAGAAGAAAATCAAAAAAAGAAATGAATCTTTATGTGAAATAAAATTCATCCATTCTATTTTTTTTAATAGGTTATACAATAATTTGTTTATCATTTTTTTTAAAGAAATGTTATATATATATATATATATATTTATATTTTATACATAAACTTTGTGAAATTGTTTCCTCTTTTACAATTTATAAATAAAAAATGTTTCATAGACAATTCATAACAATAATGTCATAACAATAATGAGTAAATCTAATAACCCGGGAATATTAACCAAACTAAAATCTTAATCATTAAAATAGATTAAATTAACTCTTTTAAATATTAACAATAGAATTTTATTCAATATAATGCAATTTTATTTAATTGTGTGTGATGTAAAATTTATAACATTAAAATAATTTTTTATACATATAAATAAAAATGAATTGATTTTTATATTTATATAAATAGGTATCAGATAAGTTCAATCTATTACTTAGAAAAATTGAAAAATTCATTAGAAAATTTGAAAAACATCTATTTAACCAAACTAAAATCTTAATCATTAAAATAGATTAAACTAACCCTTTTAAATATTAATAAAATTTTATTAATATAATGTAATTTTATTTGATTATGTGATGTAAAATTTATAACATAAAAATAATTTTTTATACATATAAATAAATAATGAATTGATTTTTATATTTATATAGATAAGTATTAGATAAAGTTCAATCTATCACTTAGAAAAATTGAAAAACTCCTTAGAAAATTTGAAAAACTTCTATAGAAAAGAGAAAGTTTAGTTGATATAAAGAGAAAATTTAATTAATGTATAAATATATAGAGATTATATTAAAAAGTGCATCCATGGTTAGAAAGATTACTTATGCTTATTTTTAGGAATTCATGTATACCCCTCTATCACATACTTTATGAGAAGAAGTTGGTTTCCTCATTGTAATTGTTTTAATTATTTTTTTAAGTTTTAATAAACTAAAGAAGGAAATTACGCTCTCTGTATAATTTCATGAGTTCTCTATGCAAATGGTATGAATTAATGTGTATTATAGTTAAGAGAATGGCGAGAATCGCAGGTCTGATGCGAAACAATAATTTAGAGAAGATCCACCGTCGATCACGATAGGATCAACGATGATCAAGCCTTAAAGGACATCGTCGAATTATAAAAGCTGATACAACCCCCGAAATAGCTTGGAGAAATCATGATTGTCGCTCTACAATAGATTAAATCAGAGCCATGGATCAAATCCGCAAAGGATTTGAATATCCAGAAAAGGTCGATGGTAAATTAGATCATTCATTCAAAAGAAAGATCAATGGTCCTCATGATATTGTAAGCGGCTAACTATCACAGGGTTTAATTTGGAGGCACCCCCTTCCCGCATTTTCAACATATGCTAATTACGAAATCTATGTGTTGACACAATGTGGATTGTGGTACCCGCCTATCTCGAGATTCAGATTGGAGCTCCAGGCCCCCGAAAATTAACTCGTGTTTCCTAAAATTGGGTCATATGAATAGCGAGATTAAGCCAATGAATGTAAGCCCTCGGTTCCAATGTATGGTCGCATAGCAAGGAAAAGAGCTTGCCCCTGTTTGAGGTAATTTCAATTTTTTTTTTTAATTTGAATTTTTTTTCATTTAACGAACTCTGCAGAATTGTTTGAGTTAAGTAGAGAGGAAACCAATCTGTATTGGTTGTCATTTGTGGGACAAGGGACCCCTTCCGCCCAACAATTTGACTAGTAAAGTTTACGGGGTATACATATCCTACCCCTCTCTGGATTTGAACTTGTGATCTTTTAGGAAGAAACACATCTTCTTAATGAATTCATACTTATATTTGTATATAGATAGGTTCAAATCTAGAGGACGATAAGGTATGTATACCTTTTTAAACATTAGTAGTCAAAAAGTTGCGCAAGAGGATTGATTGTCCCACAAACAAAAGAGTCCCATATACCAATTTCATTCCTGACTTGTCTGTGACCTTAAAAATAAATTATTATTATTATTTTATTATTAGTTACCGATTCCCCTAGATTTAATTTTTTTTTATTAATAATAATAATAGAAAGTAATATATATGTGATAAAATTCAATCTATCTCTTAAAAAAATCTTTGTAAATTTAGTGAAAAACTAAGAAAAAAAAAGTTGATTTTAGCAAATTTAAGTTAATCATAGAGAAAACATAAAGTTTAGAGAAAACACTTTCTACATAAAATAGAAATTTTAGTTCATATGTAGATAACTTAGTTCATTTATAAATATATAGAGATTATCATAAAAGGTGCATCCATGGTTAGAAAGATGACACACGCATGCGCTTAGAAATTCATGCATGCCCCTCCATAACACACTATTCTATGATTGTACGTGAATGTTATGATCTCATAGAGTCGTCGGAATGTCCGCTAATATTCTTGGAACAGTGGTTCTCTTTTTTTCCAGGAAGAAAATTGTTCTCGAATTTATATTAAAGATAAATTCTTTTACAAAGATCTGAATTAATACAGCAAGGAGAATAGACTGATTAACAGTAGGCGACGGCTGGCCCAATACAAACATACAGAGAGGATCCAAAGGGCAATGCGAGCCGACTGTAATAAGAAAAATACAATGTTGTTCTCAGCGCTAAAGAAACAGAGTGATCCAAAAGGCAAAAACGCGAGATGAGAAACAGTTGGAGAAGAGGCAGGTACAGTGATGATCCGTCGCTGGTCTAAGCAATGAAAGTCCTCTTGAAGATTTCATGCCTTGAACCAGAAGTAACCTGTAGCTGCAAATTTCATAGCTAAACCTGAGTTGTAGAATAAATACTTAAGGCTCGAATATAGTGATAGATGAGATGGGACTGTCTATTCCATAATCACTGTGGAAAACCATAAGTTTCCCTGCCTCCAGACCGAGAGCCCTCTTGGATAAAATGTCAGCCTCGGAATTGTGACATCGAGGGATATGATGGAAAGTAGCTGCAGAGAAGAGATTAGCCAGCATTCTGGTTAGTTTCTTCCATCCTTCGATGTGTACAGATTGGAAATTGCTCTTGTGATTAATCCAATCGATAATAATTCTTGAGTCACCGAGAACCAGTAAGTGATTTAGTAAGTGATTTAGTGACCAGCGGGAGGCCAGATAGAGAGAGGCCCATAAACCCATAAGTTCTGCTTTATTATTGGATCCGGCACCGCAGTTCAAAAACCACTTAGTAACTCTAGAAGAATGTGTCTTGAGAGTGCCCCCGGCTCCACAACATTTACCATTGGCCTGAGCTGCGCCATCAAAACA
Organism: Picea sitchensis; assembly: GCA_010110895.2. Lineage (NCBI taxonomy): Eukaryota > Viridiplantae > Streptophyta > Pinopsida > Pinales > Pinaceae > Picea > Picea sitchensis. The sequence goes on along the minus strand of SNQJ01S0120498.1, from coordinate 23,378 downwards.
AATAATGGTGGACCCAGGATCTGGCGAGAAATATACAGGCTTAAGCTGCAGATCTTTGAAAGATGAACGCTTCCAATGGAAGGAGGACATAATGCGGTGGATGACCGCATCGCAGGAGGGGGGGCGTCCTTCAAATAAATACTGATTGCGTTCCAGCCAGATTTGCCAGCATACGTGAGCCACCAATGGGTGTGGGGCCGCTCTAGCAGCGAGCCAATTATCAAGACAGTCTAAGAAAGAAACACCATTCCAGACCGCCTGAAGAGGGAGAAGCCGAGCTAACCTGTTCCAGCAGTTGCTAGTAAAAGTGCAGTGCACCATAAGGTGATCTAAATCTTCAGTATTGTGTTTACAAAGGAGGCAGAGGCCGGGTCCCTGCCAGCCACGACGGCGGAGAGCCTCCCAGGTGAGTATCCGATTTTTTGTGCACAGCCAAAAGAATAAAAGGATCTTGAGTGGTAAAGTCCACTTCCAGATCTTCAGTAAACCCGGAGACTCAGCAGAAAAATTCTGTGAAAGAAGTAAGGCCTCGTAAACATTCCTGACCGAGAGGTTCCCCGAGCCATCGCCCCCGGCCCACAGAAGTGTGTCTTGCTCAGTGCTGAGTGAGATACCTGCAGAGTTAAGAGTTGAGGCGAAGGCATCCCATTCTTTGGCAAGTGAGCCATGGAGTTGGAGAGAGCTACTATGTAGCCAGCGATCGGGCAGGTAGGGGGCGCAGTCGGCCAATTTTAAATGAGCAAGGTGAAAGAAATTTTGTTCATTGAGTTGAGAGATGAGTTGAGAAGAGAGAAGGGAATGGTCTTCCATTCCTAGAATTTTATCTCGCCCAAAAGATATGTCAGTCCCCTCACCTGGCTTCCATCGGAGCCAGTGCAAAATCACCGGTTCTAAGAAAGAAACACCATTCCAGACCGCCTGAAGAGGGAGCAGCCGAGCTAACCTGTTCCAGCAGTTGCTAGTAAAAGTGCAGTGCACCATAAGGTGATCTAAATCTTCAGTATTGTGTTTACAAAGGAGGCAGAGGCCGGGTCCCTGCCAGCCACGACGGCGGAGAGCCTCCCAGGTGAGTATCCGATTTTTTGTGCACAGCCAAAAGAATAACCTACGAAATAACCTACGAAATACCTACGAAATACCGAGAAAGACATTAATCATATTTTTTTATTATTAGTAGTAGTCATAACCTATGAATCACCGAGAAAGACATTAATCATATTTTTTTATTAGTAGTAGTTGTCATAACCTATAATCACCGATAAAGACATTAATCATATTTTTTTTATTAGTATTATTTTGACGTTATCGTTTATTTAAATATCATATTAAAATGAGTTTTATCATATCTATATATGTGGTTTCTAATTTTAATTCAAAAAATTGGTACATCTTAAATGTGGATGCCTATATTGTTTCTAATTTTAACAAACATAGTTTTTATTCTAAAATGAGTAATAAAAATTCATTGTCCAAAATAAAGCGTGCATGTCAATCTTGATTCTAATTATACTTTTCAATCTGTTAGTGCTAGAATTTGCTCTTGGACTGCTCAAGTGTAAGCCTAGCACATCATGAATATAAATGTTTGATTGGATAACTTTGATTTTAGGAAATTATGAGAGTGGATAAATTAATCAAGAAAGCAATGAAACCATTGGGAATGGAGTCTATGAAATCTACCAATCTTAACTTAACATCCTATGGGAAACAAAACAGGTCAAATAAGGCCTTAGATCAGTTCTGAGATCAAATAAGTGTGAATGAAGAAAACAGGAAAAACACAAAGTGTAACTAAGCCTAAAAAGAAACCTGCTTTCAGTCACTACAGGAAGAATCTGCAATAGCTAGAAAACCTTTCAAAACATCACAAAATGAAAAAGATGTGTATGTGGCAGCTGTTGTAATAATACTCATCACAACATCCTCAGCACAAACTTTGTTCATACAATCCTTATACAAACATAACACGTCCATTAAGACGAAAATAGAAGGAATATGATAACACCTAAGGAAAAGACTAACTGATCAAAAAGTCTTACTCATCAGCTGAGATCTTTGCATAAAAACTAAGACAAGTCTTTGAGGAAAACATAGAGCTAGCATGCCCTGCAACTCATTATCATTTCTTGAAAACCTTACAATAGACTTCTTGGGTCTCTCCTCTCTTTTTTCCCCTTTGATGTAGCCTTTTACATGAGCATATATAGAGAGAGATTCCATCAATCCTAAAGACTCGAGTCATAAACTTTCTTTCTAGAAATAGAAAGTTGTTACAACAACTTGACACTTGTAAAATGTAAATTACTATTTCCTAGGAACTAGTCTTTAACATAATGACTCATGTAAACTACGATCTATATTCCTGGCAACTAGTTTCAACAAAAAATAAATGCAAGTGAGAAGATGTGGGCTTCTTAAATATGCTCGAATATCTACTGCCTGAAAAGTTGGAGAAATCTGCCACTTATTGCTTAGCTGTATATTTTGGAACACTATCTCTCGTAAAGGCCCTCTTCATTTCGCAACGCACTTCCTCATTTTGTAGAACAATCTCCAAAACATTCCTACAGAAAGGTAGCATCCATCATTACACTACTCAGGAAATTTTGTAGCGCACAGTGGATTTTGCAGTGCCCAAGAGATTTGGTAGCATACAGTGGATTTCGCAGCGCCTAGGATTTGGTAGCGCCCAGAAGATTTGGTAGCACCCAGGAGATTTGGTAGCGCACAATGGATTTTGTAGCGCCCAGGAGATTTGGTAACGCACAGTGGATTTCGCCAAGGATGATTTTAAGGATGAAAATTTATTTTAAAATGTATAAACCTTGGAAAATCTTAGTAATCCTTCATATGCCAACTATAAATGTTTGGCGATATTTTTGTAAAAATATTCAAATTTCTAAGGATTCTATATAGTTTGTATAAAATTTTGGCGATTTTTAAGGTAAAATAATTTTATCCTATAGAATTTGGGCGAATCATTTTTAGAATAGAGAATCGGTTTTTGGGAAACACCATGGAAAATTAGCCCATGAGAGAAATTTAGCCCCTAAAATCATCCTTGGATTTCGCAGCGCCCAGGAGATTTGGTAGCGCCTTTCCTGTGTAAAGACTATGCAATTCCATAGTGCCAATCCTGTGAAAACTGTATAAATTTCGTAGCACTATCCATCAAAATAATTGAGATAAAAAAGGACAACGATTACTTATCGCTGTAGCAACCATTGAGAACTGTAAACACTTCTCGTGGGTGCTTTTGATGCTTGGAACCCTATGAGAGTGTTGTCAATGCTTATTCTTGACACTTGGCACCTTAAATTTGAATGTTGGTCTCTCTCTTGGCGCTTTGTGTATAAATTGATCGATATGCTGGCATTGGCCCATGTCTTTGGTTAGTGTTGTCTTGAGATGTTGATTAATGCTTGAACTTGGAGATTGGGCATAACCCAATATAATTTTAATTTTCCCCAAAGTAAAATATCCCATAACAATTATATTCATTTGCCAAGATGAATAATGAAGGACTTATGCAAAGATGAGGCATAAACCAATCTTGTCACTTTCAAATGAAAACAAAGAACTATAAGACAAACTTAGATCCATTGATAAGACCTGTAGGATTAGTTTTAAGCCAAAATCCCAAATTTTCATGTAAAATTAAACGGAATGCTACGGGAATTTCCAGTAACAATCAAGATTTGACATAGCCAAATATTGATACTAACATTGGCTCCAGGGGTAATGGCATGCTTCCCACAAGCTACCCAGAACTTGTATATTAGTAGCCTTATCCATCTTCAACTCTGCTCAGGAAACCTGCATGCCTAAGAATGCCTCTTCTCTTTATTTGAAATCAAAAACTAACTGCAAACAAAATGCTCGAGAACCAAAATTTATTCTTCCTACTCCTACCTAATCAACTGCTTCCTCATGATTAGGTAAAATCGTGCTTCCAATGAAGCCATTTAAGACATTGATCAGCTGGTAAAACTCTTGATCTGGAAATGACGAATGAAGGAACCCATGGAATAAAAAAATGCCATTCAAAAAGACAACAGAACCAACCATCATTTGACAAGAACAATTTGACATCTATGCTACTCAAAGACTCCAGATAATCACCAATAGGATCATAAAATCCACAAAGAAATACCTCTTCCTGTTGTTGTTCCAACTGAAAATTGGAATGCTTCTGCTAATGACTGTATTTATAACTCTTTCCAATTTCCTCCATGTGCAAAACTGAAAATGACTATTCACTGTCTTCATTGTTCTCAGGTTCCATCTCACTTAAATAAATATGATCTTCATGATTTGAATCTAGAGGAAAAATATATTCAGATCCATAATAATCAGAAAAAATAGTAGCTGGTAAATGTTGAACATCTTGTTTATCATGAATAATCTCTTCTACTGCAATATCCTCTTCAACACACAAGGATTTTTCATGGTTATCAGATCCTTTACATAGTAAATCAAAGTCATGACAACATTTTGGATAAAGTAAGTCAGCTGCAAATTTTTCTTTGCAAAACGAATGAAAGGCAACATGAAAACCCTTCAAAGAATGAATGCTAGCATTTGGAAGGGATTGACACCATTCATGACCATGTCCTTCTAATGAAAATATGAACATATTGATCAAGACATCCTCGTGAACAAAATTATGTTCAATCATGCATTCATGAAAATTTAATAAGTGTTCATAGGGATGATCATGCTTGCTTCCTTTGAATCTCAGAAGATAATTGTCCCACTCAGTTATAGTCAGCATTGGATGTGGAAAATCGGCTATATTTGAGAAATCACAGAAAGCATACCTCTGAGCCAAGATAGTTTCCATTTCCATGGTCATCCCGTATCAATGGAGTCGCCAACAGGTTCTTCCTTGATGGAGTGGAGTCGCGAGGTGAAAGATGCAGTCCTGAATATGTGACCAGCCATTGTTCACCATCAAAAGCTGGATCGGATCGTTGTCTTTCTCCCAAGGAAGATTTGTCATTCACTTCCTTCCTCGGCAACGCCACCAAAAATGTTAGCACTAGAAGTTTCTCTTGGACTGCTCAAGTGCAAGCCTAGAACATCATGAATAAAAATGTTTGATTGGATAACTTGGATTTTAGGAAATTATGAGAGTGGTTAAATTAATCAAGAAAGCAATGAAACCATTGGGCATGGATTCTATGAAATCTACCAATCTTAACTTAACATCGTATGGGAAGAAAAACAGGTCAAATAAGGCCTTAGATCAGTTCTGAGATCAAATAAGTGTGAATGCAGAAAACATGAAAAATACAAAGTGTAACTAAGGCTGAAAATCAACCTGCTTTCAGTCACTACATGAAGAATCTGCAATAGTTAGAAAACATTTCAAAACATCACAGAATGAAAAAGATGTGTATGTGGCAGCTGTTGTAATAATCCTTATCACAACATCCTCAGCACAAGATCTATTCATAGAATCCTTATACAAACAAAACACATTTATTAAGAGGAAAATAGAAGGAATATGATAACACATAAGGAAAAGACAAACTGATCAAAAAGTCTTACTCATCAACTGAGATCTTTTCATAAAAACTAAGACAATACTTTGAGGAAAACATAGAGCTATCATGCCCTACAACTCGTTATAATTTCTTGAAAACCTTACAACAGACCTCTCAGGTCTCTCCTCTCTTTTTTCCCCTTTGATGTAGTCTTTTACATGAGAATATATATAGAGATATGCCATCAATCCTAAAGACTCAAGTCATAAACTTGCTTTCTAGAAATAGAAAGTTGTTACAACAACTTGACACTTGTAAAAAGTAAATTACTATTTCCTAGGAACTAGTCTTTAACATAATGACTCATGTAAACTACAATTTATATTCCTAGCAACTAGTTTCAATAGAAAATAAATGAAAGTGAGAAGATGTGGGCTTCTCAAATATGCTCGAATAGCTACTGCCTGAAAAGTTGGAGAACTCTGCCACCTGTTTCTTAGTTGTAGATGTTGGAACACTGTCTCCCGTAAAGGCCCTCTTCATTTCACAATGCAATTCCTCATTTTGTAGCACAATCTCCAAAAAATTCCCGCAAAAAGGTAGCGTCCGTAATTACACTGCTCAGGAAATTTGGTAGTGCATAGTGGATTTCATGGCACCCAAGATATTTGGTAGTGCACAATGGATTTCACAATGCCCAGTATTTGGTAGCGCCCAGGAGATTTGGTAGCGCACATTGGATTTCATAGAGCCCAAGAGATTTGGTAGAACATAGTGGATTTCACAGCGCCCAAGAGATTTGGTAGCACCTTTCCTATGTAAAGACTGTGCAATTCCGTAGTGGCAATCCTGTGAAAACTCTGTAAATTTCGTAGCACCATCCATCAAAATAATTGAGATTAAAAAGGACAATGATTACTTATAGCTGTAGCAACCATCGAGAACTGTAAACACTTCCCGTGGGTGCTTTTGATGCTTGGAACCTTGTGAGAGTGTTGTCAATGCTTGTTCTTGACACTTGGCACCTTAAATTTGAATGTTGGTCTCTCTCTTCGCGCTTTGTGTATAAATTGATTGATATGTTGGCATTGGCCCGTGTCTTTGGCTAGTGTTGTCTTGAGATGTCAATTAATGCTTGAACTTGGAGATTGGGCATAACCAAATATAATTTTAATTTTACCCAAAGTAAAATATCCCATAACAATTATATTCATTTGCCAAGATGAATAATGAAGGACTTATGCAAAGCTGAAGCATAAACCAATCTTGGCACTTTCAAATGAAAACCAAGAACTATAATCCAAACTTAGATCCATTGATAAGACCTACAGGATTAGTTTTAAGCCAAAATCCCAAATTTTCATTTAAAATTAAACGAAATGTTATGGGAATTTCCAGTAACAATCAAGATTTGACATAGCCAACTCCTGATACTAACAAAATCCATACATTGATCTTATAAATTCATTCACCTCACCATTCCATCCCATTTTCACTTTCTTCTCTCCTTCCCTTTCTATAGTTTGATGATGTGTGATCAAAATTTCATGGCTTCTAGGAATTCATTCAGGAACACCGTGGAAAGAAATCTCACGACTTCTGGGAATTCATTCAGGAACACTGTGGAAATCATTCTCACAGCTTCTGGGAATTCATTAAGGAACATTGTGGAAGCATTCTCTTCAGCAACCTACTCATCTGTAGGAAGGTACAAGACCAATACTTCCTTCCTCTACCCCATGTCTTGGATGTAATGGTACTTGATCTCAATGTGGTTCGATTTTTCATGAAACACTATATTCTCTGAGATCTTCACACAACTTTGGTTACCATAATGAATAATGGTGGAATCCAGCACATGTTTGGATAAATCTACAAGGATATTGAAAAGCCACACTACTTCACAAACTGACATACTTAATGCAATGTACTATGCTTTTGTTGTGCTCAAAGCCACATAAGTTTGTTTCCTGCTACACCACAAAACCATGGAAGATCTCAAAGTGAAGCAACACCCGAAGGTGTTGTTTCTTTCTGTTAGAACATATATTTGCAGAGGGATATTTTTCTTTTGGTTTTGTCCCTTGAGTGACAAAATGCAAAAAAAGGGGCTTAATAACCCACCAAATGCATTTTTATCCAAATTCGAGGAGCTTTATTTGATGGTTTTGCGCGTTGTGGTATTTGGAGCGCAGATCTAGAAGGTCGAGTGGGGTGCTCTTAGATCGATGGCCCACAATGCATATCGGACCCCCTCGACCTTCTGCCTTTAATGAAGCGGGGGGTCTAAGTTAGAGGTTTCCTAGCAGGGGCACCTCCTTGTGAACTTGGACCCCACAACTCAATCCCTCTTACCACTAACCAGCCCCCTCCAAGTAGACCGCTTACAACTCACCCTTACTGCCTCTCACTCCCTCACACCTATCCTCCCTCTTGTCATCCTCACCACCTATCACCTGTCCCTCGCCCATGTGTCGCCTCTCGCTTCCCGCCACATGTTCCTTCCGCTCCATGTCACCTCCACTGTTATCATCATTCATCCCCCTGCCTCCACATCCTTCCCCTTCACCACATCACCTCCGCAGCCTTTAAAGACTCTGTAGCCCCTTCACCTGGCCTCCATTCATCCATTGGTCCAACCCAATTGCGCCATTCGCCTCGTCAAATCCCTTGTTGTTAGCACCAACCACCTCTCCAGATTCTCGTCAGCACCATCTCCATCTTCCTGCCAATCTTCCTACAAGTTTCCATCCAAGAATAGGTGGCGAAGGAAAGTCTGCCATGTCTTCTAGGTCCCTAGTTGACTTGCGCCCATCCTGATACCGATGCAGTCAGTTATGAAAGCGGGGGGAGGTGGTTGAAACATCATCTCCCCCATGAATAAAAGGTTAGAGAGGTCTAACCTTGAAGGCAGTCTATTAGCCCAGATTGTCTGAACTCACGTCTGACAGAGGAATTAGATGTGCAGTCTGACCGAAGATATGTAAAGGGACTTGCAAGACCAAGTTTTTGTTTGACAAGGGAAGGCGTGTGCAGAGAGACTGCATACACAGTCTGACTAAGAAGACATCGACATATGGCATTGGATGAGAAGCTCGAGCATGCCTCTATTGGGTGAAGTTTGTAATATATATATGTAGTTTTGAGTTTTACTCAGGGTTATTTGGTTGAGAAGAACTCCCAATTTTGTAATGCTTGTCCTGCCAGAGTTTTTCTCTGGTTATGTAATCGATTTAAGACTTTCATGTTAATAGAATTCAGATTCATATTCTTTTCATTTGTCTATAAAATTTGTTTAAAACACTTGGGCATGGATGATCTAGTCGAGGATCATTATGTTGCTATGATGGTGGGTTGGTTATAGTAGTACCGTGGTCAGTTTTACTCATTTCCCTGTGTATCTTTTTCCTTCTTACATTGAATGGCTCGGGCATGGAAGATCTAGTCGAGTTGTTGTAGTTGCAGGATGATGGAGGTTTGATCATTCTGTAGCTGTAACTATGTCATTTGTATATTTCGGTGTCTGAACTTGAGTTCAAGAATTCTCCTGAATTTAATTTTTTCCTCCCAGAGCTACTGGAAGGCCTGATTCCCATAGCAATCTCGTTCACCTCTCTCTTAAGTCTTTCCTCTGCTCTCACTTTAACTCAATTTATTGACTGAAGTTAATGTGTCCCTCACTTCCCTGTACATTTCCTGTCTAGTCCTATGTTGAACATCATTTATTATTTTGAGTTTTGGCCACTGACCCCATCCATACAAAACCAACATCCACCCAAACTCTGATGGGTACTGGGCTTGCCTTTTCTGCAATATGAAGGCAACTTCCAGTGCTAACATTTTTGGTGCCGTTGTCGAGGAATGAATTGAAGACTATTCCCTGGGATAGACGACAACGAGCTTCTGATTCTGAGGGTACATTAGACATCAAAACCATTGAAGATTGCACTTGCACTTGGTGACTCCACTGTGGAGACTCTACTACGACGACTCCACTGTATCGACTCCATTGTTTCTCCATATGGCTACACATGAAGCTCCATGGGATAACGAAATGATCAGATCTGGTCTTTGATGGTGAACAAAGACTAGACACACTCATACTGCACATCATTCACCTAGTGACTCCATGATTAAAGAATCGATTCAAGACTCCATTGGTTTGAGATGGAAAAAATCCTGGCTTAGAGGTTTGTTCCTTTTAATTTTTGTGTTGTACCTGGTTTTCCTAATGTTGTCCCTACTATGGATAAATGTGGTGACTATTTGCCCATATTTAGAGAGAGTAAAGAGGACAACCCTGCTCAGCATCTCCGTGAGTTTCATGAAATCATGCATCAGTGGGAGATACATCATGAGGATGTATTATTAAATATGTTCATGTTCTCATTAGCAGCAGATGCTCGTGAATGGTATGACTCCTTACCCCCTGCTAGCATCTCCTCCCTGGGAGAATTTCATGCATCCTTCAATAGGAACTGTATAAAGTTTTATTCCTCTGAGTTTATTTGTCATAATTGTTGTGAGGAATATGAAGACAGAGATCAAGATTTGGTTGGTTCTAATGAAGGATATGAGGATGAGGACTATGAGGAGGAAGGAAATACTTTGTCTGAGCTGATAGGACTGGAAAAATCAATCTCTGCTGACCTAGAAAGGTTGAAATTTGAACAAAGTGCAGAGGATATTCCAGTCCTTGAAGCAGATGTCCTTGAAAACCCTACTGATGACGATGGTGTTAATGATTTCATAGCCATAGAGGTAGCATATGCTGCCCCTGATGCACTTGTTGTCTCAGATTTAAATGAAGAAATAGTTGTGTATTCATATGACGAGAAGCAGATCTCTGCATCATATTTTGATGACTCGGGAAGAAACCAACCTATATATGATAGCTATGAATGAGATTGTGAGCTAGATATGCAGGATTTCCAAGAACATACAACATATTCTTATCCTCTATTCACTAAAGAAAAATATTGTGAGGAAATCAGCCATCCTGGACCTGCAGAAGACACTGAGAAATAGATTAAAGAGCAGAGCTTTCCCATGGTTCCTTTTTATGATGATTATGAATTTTACCCTTGGGAGAGCCATGAAGAAGAATAGGAGTAGTTGAAGGTGCAATTTATAGCCTACTCAGAGCCTGTCAGTGAGCAACCACCAGTTGGGATCAGTCAGCCTGCATCATCCTTTCACCCGCCTGCGCTTGCCAAAGACATTCAGCCTGGTGTGAATAGATGCAAGATAGAGCACGTTTTATGTCACTAGCCCAATGGATGTTTCCACTCATTCTACGATCCTGTCAGCGATTACATGGAGCTTCATTTCCTTCATGTCTTGGATCCACCCAGCTCTATCTCGACTTCAAAATTTGGAGAAAAGTTGAAGGATGTAACCGTTCTATTGTCATGGTTACATTATCTGTTATTAATCACTGACAGAGTAAAAGAGATTCGAGATAGGAAGTTACGTGAATGGATATGGTGGAAATTTGCTTTCACCTAGCACCATGTAAAAATCAATTAGTCTAGGACTATATATAAATAAGCTTCTATGGATCCCATGTGTATTTTATTTCATTTTGTACTTATCGGCCTATAGTCCTCAGTGGGGTGTTTCGATCTTGACTCCATAGCCCAATGCAGAAGGCAAATGGAACTGAAAAAGGAGTTCTTAGAGCCTCGCAGGGAGGACTCTATCCTCCGTGGAGCCTTGATCCGGATTTATGTAGGAACACAATGAAATAAAGAAATACGCATAAACGCAGAGATGTAGCGGAAATAAGACTTCATTTCATTAATAACAAATGGCTGAAATATGTTTACAGACAGAATGGAAATAAACTAGCTAGGGCGCTGGTAGCTTATCTCTGAGAAGAGATGTGGTTGCTACTCGCATCCATGAGAAGATGATTACAATGAGGCTCTGAAGGGCCTTTTACAATAAACCAGAATGCCAAAAGTTCTAAACATCCAAAAACCTAACCCTGGGAGATGAAGCGCCAAAAGTCATGTGGGCCCCGTTTGGGTAAGTTGGTGCATCAACTTCTCGGGGTCGTAA
>SNQJ01S0120498.1:0-11816 GCA_010110895.2 Picea sitchensis | reverse complement strand
CAAATGACAAAGCAGTGAAACTTGGTCAGAATAATTCCAAAGCCAAAAATTCACTTCTGAATGATCTTAGTGAAATGATATTCACCAAAGTTGCACATTCTAAATCTGCTAAAGAGATTTGGGACAAACTTCAAAATATTTATGAAGGAGATTCAAAAGTCAAAGAAATAAAGCTTCAAACTTATAGATGTCAGCTCGAACAACTTAATATGAAGGAAGATGAGAATATTGCAGCTTACTTTTTATGAGTTGATGAAACAGTAAATGCAATCATAGGATCGGGAGAAGAAATCAAAGAATCTGTAATTGTTCAAAAAGTACTAAGATCTCCTCCTATGAGATTTGACCATAAGATATCATCACTAGAAGAAATATCATATCTAAACTCAATAAGAATGGATGGATTGCATGGAATCTTCACATCATATGAAATGAGAACTGAATAGGAAAATCTATATATAAAGGAAGAAGCCTTCAAAGAATCCAAAAATTCAAAGAAAAAGGGAAGGAAAAAAGAAGAACATAGCAGCAGCAGTGACGTCTCGGAAGATGATGAATAAGTGGCCAACTTTGTCAAAAGACTAAACAAGGGAACCGACAGTAGGTATAGAAGTAATCTTCCTTTAATTTGTTTTAATTGTGATGGTATTGGTCATTTTGCTAACAAATTTCCTTGTAAGAAAAAAAGAAATGATGAAGGTTACTCAAAAGGAAAACAAACATATAAAGGAAAAATAACCACAAATAAAGTTTTCAAGAAAATATTATGCACCAAAGAAGACATCTCATTATCAAATGAAGATGAAGTCAATGACAGTGAGACATAAAGAGTTCTATTCATGGTAGTAGAAGGCTCTCATAAAGAATACTTTGAAGAATAATATGAAGAAGCCAAAGAAGAATATGAAGAAGTCGAAGAAGAAATTGAAGAGGAAGAAGTTGACTACTGAGAGGAATTAATGTGTGCCATAAAAGTTATCAGAAGAGAAAAGAAGTTACAACAGGTTTGAATCTTTGAGCACTGAAGTGGAATGTTACAAATGTAACAATTTTGGACACATGGCCAAATATTGTAGAATGATAGTCCCTCCTAGAGAACTGCAACAGAATAACAACAATCACAGACAAGAACCTCAGAAAAGGACATGGATAAGAAAGAAGGATCAATATAGCAATGAACAATGCACACTCATTTTACAAGATAAGAAGAAGAAACGTGGTTGGTATGTTGACAATGGTTGTTCAAAACACATGACAGATGATAGAGATAGGTTTCTTACATTACGAAAGGAAAGAGATGGATCAATCTCCTTTGGAAATGATGATTCAATTAAAATCATTGGAAAATTCACAGTCATAATTGTGAACAAGAATAGCAAGGAAGGAAATGTTCTACTAGTAGAAGATATGAAACATAATCTTCTAAGTGTGATTCAAATGTGTAACCAAGATCATAAAGTTACTTTCGATTCACAAAAGTATGAGATCAGAAAAGAAGGTTCAGGAAAATTGATTGCTACAGCTGCAAGAACTTCAAGAAACATATATGTATTAAGTGAAATTGGAAATGAAAAGTGTTTTCTAGGAAAAGAATATAAAAGTTGGCTATGGCACAAAAGAATGGGTCACATACATTTTGATAACCTTTTCAAAGTCAGAAGAAGAGAACCAGTCAGAGAAATGCCCCAGATCATGAAACCAACCAACACTTTATGCAAGCATTGTCAACAAGGAAAGAAAACAAAGACCAGGTTCAAATCAAAGGACTATTCAATGACAATACCACTGGAAATTGTGAATACTAATCTAGTTGGACAAACTACAACAAAGGGTTTAAAAGGTGAGAAATACTTTATGTTATTAGTTGATGATTATACAAGAATGACTGCAGTTTTCTTTCTCAAGAATAATTCAAAAGATTTTTAAAACTTCAAGATCTACAAGGAAATGGTTGAAAATGAAATGGATTCAAAAATCAAATGCTTGAGATCTGATAATGGAGGAGAGTTCACTTCAAAGGAATTTATGGACTAGTGCAGCAATCATGGAATAAAAAGACAATTCTCCATTGCTAGGACCACTCAAAAGAATGGAGTTGTTGAAAGAAAGAACAATACAGTATAGGAAATGGCTGGAACAAGTCTAATGGATTCCAAATTGACAGATATATTTTGGACACGGACAATGAATACAATAGTTCACATTCAAAGTAGATTAATACTCAGAAACAACACTGACAAAACTCCCTACGAGATATGGAAAGGAAGACCAGCAAATGTGAAGCACTTCAGAGTTTTTGGAAGAAAATGCTACATCGAAAGAGAAGATAGAAAAATGGAAACGTATGAATCTCGTGTGGACAAAGGAGTAATTGTTGGTTTCTCAAGTACAAGGAAAGAATACAAGTGTTACAATATGAGATTGAACAAATTTGTAGAAAGCATCAGTGTAACAATTGATGAAACAGGAAGACCAAAATCAAAGGAAGAAGAAAATGAATCAATGGAACAACTTTTCGAAGAAGGAGAAGAAGATGAAAAGGAAGTAGAAGAGGAATATGAAGAGAATCTGACATAAATAGAAGAGCAAGTTCAACAAGTGCCTCCAAAGACAACTAGAAGATGAGTACATAAGAATCATCCTTTAGATCAGATTATTGGAAACAAAGACACAAGAGTTGAGACTAGAAGAAGAATCCATTCTCCAGAACAAACACACTTAGCACTCACATCTATGATTGAACCGACCTATTTTGAAGAGGCCAACAATGATGGATTTTGGATCAAGGCCACGGATGAAGAATTGGATCAAATAGAGAAAAATGACACTTGGGAATTGGTTCCAAGACCAAAGGATAAGAATTTGATCGACACAAAGTGGGTATACAAGAATAAATTGAACAAATATGGACATGTTACAAGGAATAAAGCTAATTTGGTATGTAAAGAATATGCACAGGTTGAAGGAATCGGATTTGAAGAGACATTTTCCCTAGTTGCCAGAATGGAAGCAATCTGATTGCTTTTAGCTTATGCATGCTCCAAAAATATTAAAGTGTATCAGATGTACGTAAAATCATCTTTTTTGAATGGGAAACTTGAATAAGAAGCCTACATTGAACAAGAAGAAGGATTTCAATTGTCAGAGAATGCAGACTATGTGTGAAAATTAAAGAAGTCCTTGTATGGTATAAAAAATGCTCCTAGAGCATGGTACTCTAGACTGGATAAATATCTACAATAGGTAGGGTTCATAAAAGGAAGTGAAAACAACAACCTCTACATCAACGTAAGTCAAGGTAATATTTTATTAATTGAACTTTATGTTGATGATATTATTTTTGGTAGTGATGATGACAGGTTAAGCCATAAATTTTCAAAGGATATGCATAATGAATTTGAAATGACATTACTTGGAGAACTATCCTTCTTTCTAGGACTTCAGATACGTCAAAGAAACTACGGAATTTTTATTTCTCAAACCAAGTGTTAGCGATATTTCTTGTCATGGGCTCGAGAGAATTCGGGTCTGCAAGTTGCACGAAGTGATCAAGCACAACACGGGAGAATCCTTGTTTTTCCAAGTGAGTGGGTCAAGCGAGCGGGAAAAGTGTCGTCGACATCATCCAAGATCGATGGTCTCACGAACTCGGGAGTTCGCAGGGTAAAGGCCCAAACATTGGGTATCCCAAGTCGTGAGGATGCGAGAAGCGAGAAGGTGAATAACCATTGGATCTGGATCAAGGAGAGTCGTTGGATCCGCATGTGGGATCGTGTATCGGGGCCTCGCAAGAAAAGGATCGAGGATTTGGGCACAGGGATCGCGAGATTGCGAGAAGCGATATCCTGACAGCTGGAGGCAGTGGGGGCCATAGTAGAGTCGGTGAGTGGAGTACAGGTGGCACGGAGCCTCGGGATCTCGCTGCGAGAAGTCTCGAAGTGTTGGTGTTTGGATTCACGAGTCGCGAGGCGGTGAGGGCATTCAGGAATAGGGCCCATAGTCTTGCCGAGGTGATCAGAACCATCCATCAAGGAGGGACACGTGGCGCGCAATTAGGCTCCCCTCCTCCTCACCCCTCGCAACCTTTAAGATCAAGGACCATCCTCTTTCAGCTGCGAGTCGCGAAGTGCCGAGGGCGCCCAGAGCCTGGGCCCACAATATTGTCGAGGAGATCTCAGTAGTCCATTTGAAGCGGACACGTGGTGCGTGATTAGGCTCCTCGCCTCCTTGCCCCTCGCAAATTCAATCAACAAAGATCAACTCTTTCCATTCACGAATGTCGAAAGTGCTTTGGGAATAAGCATAGGGTCACAGCCCGTGGTCACCTGAGGGTGATAAAAAGATTTGCGCAAAGGGTTGAAGCACCGGGTTTAGCTGCAAAAGGGATCATTGTGTTCTCCAAGTGCCATTTCAACTCGATCTCAACCCCAGTACCTGCTCGAAATGAATGAAGAAGAGAGAGGGTGGTTGAAACCTCGCCTCACTCATTAATTGCAGGGGATGGAGGGTCTGGAAAACCACCTGCTCGAGGAAGTCCTGTGCATAGATTTTCTCAAAGACGCCATGCCGAAGTCCCCAGCTCGACAAAGAAGTCTTCTCACGCTAGCCCAGCACTTAATGGATCAACTACCCTCCTCACAGGATCCATGCGCAGTTAAGATGGTGCTTAAAAGAAGATATCAGTACGATTTTGACTGAAGTGAAGTGACACCAAACCTTGGGTGACCGAGCACGCCTCTGTGGGAAGTTTTTTTCCTGAGTATATAGACTCAGTTGTATTTTGTATGCATCGATGGTTGAGAAGAGCTCCCTATTGTAATGTTTTAGCATCTATTTCAGTTTTCAACTTGTGCATCTGTATATGAGATTTCTTGTTTTATGACAGACAGTTCTTCTTGACCCATCTAGTTTTTCATCTTATGCTAGGAAGTTCGTGATTGACTGAGTCGCGTGAATTGTTTCATTTCTATTATGATAAATGATTTATCGTGTCATTATTGTATTTTCTGGTTTTCTGTATTTAAATGCAAGAGGACCCTACGTTTGGATTCCTTCTCCTACAGTCTATTAGGAACCTACTGTTTATACAGACCTTCGCACTGTTCTCACATAAGTCTTCCAACTGTTCACCCTTTACTACAACTCACTGTCTGAAATTTACACAAGACCTCACTTGCTCATGCATACCTAGCCTGGTTTCAGAGTTGGTACACTACTGTTTCGAGTTCCCTTCCATTCGATCACCTATCTACAGACAATCGTGACATAAAATTGATGGGCGTCGGGCTCTGCTCCTACTAGCAATCCAGGAGTGACTTCCGTCGCCAACATTTTTGGCGCCGTTGCCGGGGATGAAGTTGAATATTTTCCTTGGGATTGAATGACAATGATCAACTGATTCTGAAGGTGCATCAGATATCAGAACTATTGAGATTACTACTGTGCACCTGGTGACTCCATTGTGATGACTCCACTGGAGCGAACCCGCTATTTTAATTGTGGCTTCCAGAGGTAGACATACGCGGTCCCATCCACAACTACCTCTAGCTACACTTGTAACTGATCCGAAGGTGGTTCTCAGAAAAGGAAAGGCCCTTGAAGAAGAAGCTTCCACCATCGAAATAGGTAATCCACCATTTCCTTCTGTAAGAACCCCTTTTTCTTCTCCTCAGTTTCTTAATAGACCTCCTTCAGAGGTTTCCCGTTTCCTGAATTTTGGGAGTGTTCCTGCTGAGTTTTCCCCTCCCGGTCTGGGACTAGAGGGAGAAATACTTGTCACTCCCCTCTCCTTTGAAGCTGTTTATCGGCAAAGACCTGTGACTGCAGAGGATTTTCCCACTCCTGCCCGAAGAGGAGAACTCGCTGACTTGAGCTTGTTAGCCTTTTCCTCAAATCCCCATTTGTTTCCCATTCCACTTCGGGACTCATTCCTAGTAGCCCCATCACAAACTCCTTCTCCTCCAAATTCTCCTCCACCTAATATTCCTATGGTCGGTGCTAATCCCCCTCTGAATAGAATGGATTCCATAGTTGCTGCTAGGTATGATCCCTTGATCTTACCTAATCCCACGAATCCTTTCCCTACTGGAGATTACTTGAAGTATATGCCCAAGTTCACTGGGGAAGGGGACACAACTGCAGAAGAACACCTGGATGCTTTCTACAGTTATGCTGACAACCTGAACATTGGAGACGAAGATGTCTGGATGAGGGTTTTTGTCCAGGGCCTAGATGGTGAGGTAAGAAAATGGTTTAGAGGATTAGCTCCCAGATCTATTGCTGGAATTGACACCCTGGATAATGCTTTACTGAGGCAGTGGGGAGATAAGAAGGATTTCATGTATTACATGACAGAGTTTGGGACGTTGAAGAGAAAGGAAGGAGAGTCTGTTCCCGAATTCTCCAAAATATTTAATAAAATGTGCAACAGAATCCCTGCTGAGATTAAACCCTCCGAAGCCTCTGTAATGATCACTTACTCCAACGCTTTTGATCCTGATTTCTACCTATTGCTGAGAGAGAGAAGAGCTACTACGCTGGCCCACATGCAGGATGAAGCCATGGAGGTCGAATCTAAAATATTGGCTGTCAACCGACTCAGAAACACAGGTGATAGAAGTACGTCCAAGAGTAGGCCTGAAGCTGCCTCATCTAGTTCCTCTCCCCTGCCCCATCAGACAGATGAGATAGCTAGAGAAATAAAATCGATTGCTGACAAGATAGAAAGGTTGGAATTAGAAGGGAAGCCCATGTACAGAAATCCCCAAAACAATGATAATAGAGGTTTCAGGCGACCTGCTAACAATATGCCTCAGGTTTTCCCGAGGGAACAAAGGGGAAAGGACAGAGAAGATCAAAGGGTTCAAGCCCCCCTCCAAAATAACCTAGTTGATCATGAGGAGAGAGAGGATATAGACGAGTTCGGCCCTAAAATTCACTGTATTGAGGAAGCCCCCCCTTTTCCTCATTTGACGCAGTCCGCGTATGAAGAATCACTGATGAGTGCTCAAATTCATGAGTTGGGGAAAGAACAAAGGGCCGGTCACACTTCTAACATATATAATCTCAGATCGAGGAGGAAAGAAGGAAACCTTGATAGCTCAGATCAACCCCTCATAGCAGAGAGGCCTACTAAGAATACAACAGCCACAACTAAAGAAAATAAGACTCAGAGTGCTTCACCAGCAGCCAGAGAGCCTGTGACTGAGGTAAGAGAAGCTCCTAAACCTACCCCCTCCTTCAATTTTGAGAATGAGATTCAGAATATCAGGATTCCTATACCTTTCTCTGAGCTAGTTAAAAATGAGGATTTCAAAAGATCCCTCTCCAAGTTGCTACAATCTGAATCCCCCCAGCCTCCCTCTGACTCAATAAACCTTCAATATGAAAATCCTGCAGTCGTCTTAGGGCCCATGGTAGAAGATAGATATGATTCATCCCCTCCCTTCTACACATCCCTGAATATACACGATAAAGTGCTGCATAACTGCCTCATGGACTCAGGGGCTTCCCATAACCTTATGCCCAAAATAGTAATGGAAGAGATGGGATTAGAAGTGACCAGGGCCTACCATGATTTATACTCTTTTGATTCAAGGAGAGTGTAGTGCCTAGGAGTCATCAAATACCTGGCGGTTTCCCTGTTTCAGTTACCCATGAAAAGTGTGGTCATGGATATTGTGGTAGCTGACGTTTCCCCCAAATTCGGTTTGTTGTTTTCTAGATCGTGGATCAAAAAACTGGGAGGAACACTACATATGGATCTCACATATGCCACCATTCCGGTCTTCGGAGGGGAACAAAGGAGATTATACAGAGAAGCCCAACTGGCCTATATTGTCAGCGATGAAGCAGACCCTACCAATCACCCCATCTTTTCACTTGACACCGACTTGGGTTCTAGTTTGTTGCAGCTTATCGATGCCCCTGAAAGCTCTTTACTAATCAGAAAACATCCCAACCCTGATCATCTGACCTCCCCTCAAAGATCCTCTGTGTGGAAGATGTTTTTTGACGGAGCTTCTTCTAGCGAAGGAGCTGGCGCTGGAGTGGTTTTCATATCACCCTGTCAAGAAGTCGTATCCCTGTCATACAAGATGGAATTTGAAGTCACCAACAATGTGGCAGAGTATGAAGCTCTTGTTCTGGGTATGAGGGCCGCAAAGGAAATGGGAATTGAAGAGATAACAATATTCAGGGATGCTGAGTTGATTATTCAGTAGATAAGGAATTCTTATCGTGCCCATAATCCCTGGGTCAGGAACTATCGGAATGAAGTATGGGACCTTATTGATAATTTCTTCTTGGCTTTTAACATTTCTTTCATTCCGAGGGGAGAAAATACTTTGGCTGATTCTTTAGCTGTCTCAGCTAGTTTTCTCAAATTTCCTCTATCGTCTGTGATAAAAAATGATGTTGGTATAAGATATAGGCCCTCAGTGCTGGACAATGTCAAGCATTGGAAGGTGTTCAAGGATGATTCTGAACTCGAAAGGTTTCTCCAATCAGTGGACGAATTTTCTGCATTTCATATTGACTAAGACCCTGATTTGGAAGGTGACCCTCGTCCTGAGGAGTTTTTAAACAAAATCGCTAATCATCAGATCATTCAGCTGCCCAACAATCACATTCCGAGAGGACTTGTCCCTTTAGAAAGATTGTTCGATGGGAATGATATGCCAGTTAAGGGAAATGTCTCAAACGAAGATGCCGAGACAACCGAATGCAACATTGGCACACCAGAGGAGCCCAAGTTCGTCAAATTATCAAGTAGTCTGACCAGAAAACAGAGGGCCAAATATACAGAGTTGCTAAAGGAGTTCGTTGATGTGTTTGCTTGGACATATTAAGACCTCAAGACCTATGACACATCTGTCATTGAGCACAAGATCCCACTAAAGGAAGAGGCTAAACCATTCAGACAGAATTTGAGACAGATAAATCCCATGTTGCTACCTATCATGGAGAAAGAAGTGAAGAAATTGTTAGATGCCCAAATTATTGTCCCCTTGAGATATTCTAAATGGGTGGCCAATTTGGTCCCAGTAAGAAAGAAGAGCGGAGAAATCAGACTCTGTGTTGATTTTAGAAATCTCAACAAAAGCTCAAAGAAAGACAATTACCCCCTACCTAAGATGGAACACATACTGCAGAGGGTAATTGGTGCCTCCAGGATATCCATGATCGATGGGTTTTCAGGGTATACTCAAATATCAGTCATGCCTGAGGACAGAGAAAAGAAAGCCTTCACCACTCCTTGGGGCACATTCATGTATGCCAAAATTCCTTTCGGATTGATGAATGCAGGAGAAATGTTCCAACGAGCTATGGATATAGCGTTCATCAGGGAAAAGGACCAGTTTGTGGTAATCTATCTGGACAATATCACAGTCTTCTCCAGGACAGACAAGGAGCACCGCTGTCATCTGAAGAGAGTCTTCTGGAAGTGTCGAAGGTTTGGCCTATCCCTGAACCCCAAGAAATATTTGTTTTCTATGAAGGAGGGGAAGTTATTAGGCCATATAGTGTCAGTAGAGGGAGTGAGGATTGATCCTAGTAGGGTGGAATCAATTCAGACCCTTTCACTCCCCAGGTCTAAGAAAGAAGTCCAAGCATTTCTAGGAAAGATTAACTTCCTGAGGAGATTCGTCTCAAATTTTGCTGAACTGGTAAAACACATCACAACAATGCTCAAAAAGTTAAGTGAAGTGAGATGGACCGCTGAGCCCCGGGCATCTTTTGACCAAATCAAAAGGGCGCTGACTGAGGCACTTGTGCTAATCAGTCCCGATTATTCTAAAGATTTCCTGATTTTTTCTTTTGCTTCTTGTGATACAGTAGCAGCAGTCTTGTTGCAAAAAAATGATCAGGGGCAAGAGCAACCTATTACCTTCTTCAGCAAGGCATTGAGAGATGTTGAACTCCGGTACAAGATCATGGAAAAGCAAGCTTATGCCTTAGTAAAGGCCCTCAAATCTTTCAGGATCTATGTCTTGCACTCAAAGGTGATAGCATACGTTCCTTCAGCTTCTGTGAAGGACATCCTTATACAACCTGACATGGATGGAAAAAGAGGGAAGTGGATTGCTAAGATCCTAGAGTTTGATCTGGAGATTAAGCCCACGAAGTTGATAAAGGGACAGGGTTTAGCCAAGATGCTAGCTGAATCCAACTGCAAAGCCTTAGGGATTAGTTTCATCAATGAGCAAGCTGAGTCATCCAACAGGAATTTTCAGGATGCCTTATCGCTGGCAGAATGTGCCTGGTATCGTGACATTCTGTATTTTCTGTAGGAGTTGAAGCCCCTCGATGGAATGGGAAAAAGTAAAGTGAGGGCTCTTAAGCTCAAGGCGGTCAGGTATTGCCTCATTGACCAAACCTTGTACTGGAAAGAACCTCTAGGGGTATTTTCTGAGATGCCTGGACCCGCAGGAGGCCCAGAAGGTTACGTTTAATTTTCATAGCGGCCTTTGCGGAGGTCATCATTTATGGAAGACCACAACTAATGCAGCTGGTGTTAATGAAATGAAGTCGACAGAGCTAAATTTAGTTGTCTGTCGCTACAATTGGCAGTTTGGTTCTATTTGGCAGGGTTCTTATTAAACTGGCGGGTTAAACACCTTTTGTTTTACTAGCACCCAATAGCTATGGTTTTACACATGATGTTAAACTCCTTATAGCCACACGATATGACTGTAACCCCAACGGAAAACACAACTAACAACCTTTTTGTACTTACCTTCACATCTCCGCTTCCATACATCGATGGACACATGGCTTCAACGGAAATCACAAAACACATAGAAATTTGAACCATCCGCCTTCCGCTGTGATCTGGGCCGTCTATTCTTTGTTACTGGACTCCGCTCAGATCTCGATCGTCTGTCTCCTGGATGATTGATACAGTCGGTCCCAACACTTACAGAATGAAATATCGTTCATTACAGTATAGCTTCAACTTCAGGGATTGTTAAAACAATATCGACAGATCATATGAGGACAAAGATATCATAATTACACACAGACGAATAGGGTTTCTCACACAACATAATGTTGCACAATAAAAGAAAACTTTATTGATGAATTCTTTCTCTCCTCTGCAAGTATTTCGTGCACTCTCTCTCGTGCCCTCCTCATCCCCTTTACAATCGAACTTAATTTTCTTAAATACAATTCAACTTAGGTTTTTTTCAGATCCACAAAGTCTGGATCGAATCCACCCAGATCCTACAATCTCTGCTTGTAATCCTAACTTCTCCTACAGGTATTACATTGTTAGGATTCGAGATCCTTTGACAATTTATTCAATTTTAACTGAATACAACAAGTAAATTTAAGAGCGCCCACTCTCTTTAGTAAAATTTGGTTTTGTAATTCAATAGCCATAGATCTTCTAGAACTGTGAGCTTATGCTCCTGCATCAGACTCCTCAGGTCAGAAAAATTCATGAACTCATGTTCATGAGTTCTTCCACAGTGCTTCCATTTTCTTGTATAACTGCTTCAGTCATCCATGTAGCATCCTCCACTGGCTGATTCTTCCATTTGATCAAGTACTCACAGTACTCATGTCTTCTGGTCTTCTTCAGAACTCTGGTATCCAATATCTTCTCCATTTCCAGCTTTTGTGTAACAGGAATCTGTTTCTGCCATGCTGTCTTTTGTCCAGTATCTAATTCATTTGTTGATGAAGTCACAGTTTCACCCCCCTGATAAGGATATAAATCTGCAACATTGAATATAGGTGAGATACCTATATTATCAGGCAATTCAATTTCATAGGCATTTGCTGAGAATTTTCTCAAAATCCTACAAGGT
>SNQJ01S0120496.1:10191-37364 GCA_010110895.2 Picea sitchensis | reverse complement strand
TTAGCTTTAATTAGTCTTTACTTGCTTTAATAACATTATTATTATTACCTTTTACTACTAAACTAAGGTAACCTTAATATTACCAACCCTAAATTTAGCGTTTTGAACTTAAAATAATTTTAGCTTATTTTATTAACCATATACCATATAGGTTATCTTAGCCTTTTAATTTAATATTAATATTTTGAACCTAAAATTAGCTTTAATTAGTCAAACTAACACTAACTTCCTCAAACCTAGGGTTTACCTCATTATTCCAACCTATAATTAACTAACATTAATATTGACAAAACTAACATCGCTTAGTCAAATTAACTTAAGATTAATTGTACCTCCTTAATACTAGGGTTTCCTCATTATTAAACCTTAACCAACATAAAATTAATATAGTTTTTACTAAAACTCCCGGTCAACCCTAAATTTCTCCTAAAAAAGAGGGTTTCACCCAGCAAAAACGTAGTTCTTTCACCCGCCTCATCACTATTTAATAAAAGCTCTTCTCTCACTATCTTTCTCAGACTTTTTTGGTCCTGATGATGGATCCTGTTATGGATCCGAAACATCGACGACAAGATGTCTTAAATACTGTGGTTCTTCTGACAATCTCTGAACATTAATTATCTTCTTGAGCTGACGAGACTTCTAGGGTTATTAGCCAACTCATTAGGGTTTTCTCTTGCTTTCTGGAGTCTTCTATTCTCATCAGGTTCACACGTGGAGGTAAATACCTCCCGCAGCTACCATAATATTAACAACCCTAATGTCAAAAGGCAGTGTCATGAAGAGTATAAATACACATCAAAGAAGATCTCATAATTATCCAAGCAAAGTGTGATGGAGCTAGCATAAGTGGGTCTGCACTTGTTCTAGGAGTATGTGTGAAGTTCAGCGTGGAGCAAGTATGAGGTGGTGAAGTCTGAAAGGCCCGAAAGCTTCAGAATTGAAAAAAATCTAGTTTTCGAAGGGTGTACGCGGGTTGATAAGAGGACAGGTAGCGTACATACGCAAGTTGATAAGAAGAAAGGTAGCGTACATACATGGGTTGATAAGAGGAAAATTAGCGTACCTGAGAAAATTCTTTAGGAAGTTCTAAGGAAGGCGCATCTTGGTGATCTTTGATTCAGGTTTCTGTGTAATAGTTATATTTTGTTGATGGTGATATTTTGATGTAAAGGTTTATTATCTCTTATATATTCTTGGGTGTAAGGAAGGGGCATGGATAGAGGGTTTAACCCTCTCTTGATCTTGGAAGTTGTATCTTCCTTTGGCGGTTTAACCCTCCCTTGAACCTGGAAGCTGTAGCTTCCCTTGGAAGTCATTACTTCCCTTTAACAATAACTTATGATTACTTCTCATATATGGTGCAAGGTGTATTGGTGTATCTCTTCTACTATTATTTATTATTCATTGGATATTCTTGATTGCTCATTGGATATAAATTGATTGAAGTATAAGTTGAAAAAGTGTTTAAAATTGTACTTGATACTGATTCACCCCCCTCTTAGTATCAACAATTGATATTAGAGCAGGTTGCCTTCAGTACAGTTTAACCACTACAAGGAAGATCCTGAACAATGATGGAAGGGAAAATTCCAAATGAGATTACACCATTTGATGGAAGCAATTTTGAATACTTGAGTAATAGAATGGAAACTTACTTGAAATATTTTGGGGTGGATGTTTGGCTCTCAATTGTTTCAGAATACATAGCTTTGAAGAAACCAAAGAATGCAGCCCAGAAGGAAGCAAGAAGGAACAACAAAATGGCAATGGATGCCATCCTAGATGAGTTACTTGATTCAATAAAATCTATGGTGGGATCATGTGCATCAACCAAAGAGCTTTGGGACAAGCTACAAGATCTTTATGCAAAGCAAGAAGCATAAGAGCAAGAAGCAGAAGAAGTTGAAGCAAGTTACAACTCACGTATCGAAGAAGCCATTAGAGGTGCGTTCTTTTTCTTTAATTGTGAAGAAGTAGGACATCTTGAACATGAATGCCCCTATCCAAGGATTGAAAAAGATGATACTGAGGAAGAAAATCCCAATTAAGTAGAAGACAATTCTAACATAGAAGAAGAAGAAAATCATGAAGCAGAAATGATTCAACAAGAAGATTAGCATCTTGAAAAATTGAAGCATGTTGAAATTGAAAATAGCAAGCTCAGAAACACAAATACAAAACTAAGAAGTGAACTGAGTAGTTGTGAGGAAGAGAATCATAAGCTTGAAAAGACAATTAAATGTTTGAACAAACAATTAGAAGACTATGAGAAACTAAAGGAAGAAATCATCTCCTTGAAAATTCAACTCAAAGAAACAGGAAGAATGGAAGAAGTAATGAATGTCCACATGATGAAGAAAGAAGAATATTGTGAGAAACTTGAACAAGAAGTCATCTCATTAAGGAAGAACTTAAACAACTCTCAAGTGCCAAAATACATAACATGTCTTGGATGCAAGGGTGAAACTTCATACAAAGAAAATGAAAATGCCAGCAAAAAGGTTGTGTTGATGTTTGGACAACATCGAGAATATATTCTTCCATATATATATATATATATATATAATACGCGACATGATATTTATAATACAAGGTATAAATATATATAATAAATAAGTGGTTATTTATTATTCAAGGGACGCATCCTTTCATGGATGGTCACCATATGTTCTCTATATATAGAACACTCATCATTGTAATAATATATCGATCATATCTCATATGAAGAAAAAAAATATGGTATCAAAGCAGGACTAGGCTTGACTCCATCACTGGAGGGCCCATGAAAATGAGAGAGATAGCTTGCATTTTGTGTGAATATTTCCTGACCTAATTTCCTGGAGCAATTTACATGGGAAATCTCATAATGGAAATCTCGTGTATCATTACTTCCCTTCAGATAAATCTCATGGAAAATTATTTGTGTCAAGGGCAGAGATCACTTTAACAGTACCCTCAATTCTTATGGTTTCGCCTAGCGAAAATACCTCCCCCAAACTCAATTCTTCTTCCTGAATTCTCATTTATGTTGGACAACTTCTATGACTATGTGAATCTGTGGCACAACATGTAGGCACTCGTTGTCTCTACGGCATGGCAGATGGACAACGATCAGTGCATTGTCCCAAATCTCTTTGTTCTTTATCACAACGGGGTGTTGGTGAAGAGCATGGGATCCTAGATTTCGAATGTGTTGTGCATAGCTCGGGATCATTCCATCATGGTTGACAGGATCGATTACGATAATCCACATTGGCCCGTTTGCTTCGAGGAAGTTGTGGTCTACTGAAGAGGGTTGGGGCATATGTCCCTCGACAAGAGAATCACCCTATTTTACATGATTCAATGCAACACACGAAAGTTGAACAACAGTGTGTGAGCCTGGTGTAGCGTCGGGGGGAAGACAACGATAAGCGTGACTCTCATTGCACGAACTGGTGAAAGGTCATTCAAAAATGAATACATAGTTGCATCGACAATTGAAAAAGAATGCGAGAGAGTTGTCGGTTGCAAATTTCGTCTTTTTCATATTGCTAATTTAATATTTTGTGAACAAACTTCTTCCAGGCTTGGGAATTTCTGTGATTAAGTATTTCTCTCCCAATCACTCTAGTTAATGGAGGAGAGTATACTTCCATTGACTTCAGTGATTTCTGCAAGGAAGCAGGGATAAGGGAGTGGACTATGAGGAGACGTTTGATCCAGTCACCAGGTACACTTCCATCAGGACCATTATTGCCATTGCAGCAGTCACAGATTGGATATTACACTAGATAGATGTGAAGACAGCCTTTCTCAATGGAGAGATTGAGGAAGAAGTATGCCATCAAGTATATGGTGGAAGTATGACATCAAGTATATCATTGGAAGTATGACATCGAGTATAAGATGGATGTGTGTTGGTCATAGTAGAAGACGCATCATTTGCAGGGTCACTGCATATAGTTGTGTAAAGACATGTTTGTCATTGCATCGACAGAATGTGAATTGTCTCCTTGGATTTCTCGGTGGATCTATTTGTTGTGTAAGATCTTCATGGAAGTACCTATGTGGAAATGTTGATATAGAAAACATTGCGTGAAAGATCTTCTATTATGAGGCCGAGAGATTCTTGATCTCACTGGTATATTTGTGAGATTCATTGAAATGCTTGTGGGTGATGAAGATTTCCATATGGATACCAATGGAGGAAAATACTACACAACTATTTGAATTTAAGCATAAGTGTCAATCCATGGAATGAGTGTTTTTGGTGTTCTATATCAACACGAGTATTTGGTGATGAGTGATCGAGATAGACATGAGAAACAATGGAAAACCCTCTGTAGTTGAGATCACATGAAGCTTGTGTCAATGTGTTGATGTGGTGGTTACCATGATGTTGTGTGCTTTGGAAAGTGGAAATATTGTCAAGAGAGTTCAATGAGGAGGCACGGTTATGGTATTGAGAGAACATTAGTTATTGCCAATGTGTAAGCAACGAAAGAGAAAAGGATATCAATCCACTTGATCTTCTCTCTTTTGGTGTAGTCTCGAGAAGGGGGACTTGGTTAGTGGACAGTGAGATCACATGGCAAGTAGCGTGATCTATTTTGAAGTATGACTCAGAGGGAGTCAAGACTCAAGGGGAGTTATCTAGCTCATGAAAAGAATCATACATGGAGGGAAAGACCTTCCAACATGATGGCATGGAGTGACATCACCAGAAATGATGCTCAGAGACAGGTAGTCTCTAGGAGCAATGTACCTCCCAAGACAAGACCATGCCAAATAGCAGAGACATTTCCAATGACCATGAATGCCATCTATGGTGATGGACCATGTGATGGAGGAAGATACAATATGAGACTCAGAGAGAGTAGTTGTATCAATCTTGGTACATGAGTCAAGCCATGAGATGTTGAGGGAGCAAGCATGGCAACAGTTCCAGTATATGTAGAGGCACTCCCAGAGAGGGAGGAGGTACTACATCCAGAGGAGGAAGAGATTGAGTTACCTCCATAAAAGGAGGAAGAGCTACCTTCAGTGTCAGAGGGATCAAAGATAGAGGAGGAGTCACCTCCATCTCCAGAGGGAGAATTTATTGAACCACTCTCAGTTCTAGATAGAGCAACTACAAAGGAAGCAATTGCAGAAAGAGAGTAGAGGAGCCAATTTAACAAAGAGAAGCCCCAGAGCCTACCCGAGGAGGGTAGTTACTGATAGAGTAGAGAAGCTACTCTCAGTCTCAATGTTTAGAAGTTGTAGAATCTGAGAGGGAGTAGTTGCAGAGAGAATGGAGGACCTACTCTTAAGAAAAGATCCAGATAGTGCTTTGCAGTAAGCACCCTAAGTCGCTTGTGATTTGAGCAGGTGTACCAATGTGGTACAATTGGATATGTCTCTGGAGATGAAGAGAGGTTGCAGAGATATACAATTCTGACCAGGAAGAGAGTGCAATTAACAAAAAGGGCACTAGAGGTTGTTGCTTCAACTTGAGATCAGACAGGATTCGTGGAAACAGACTTCTATAGCACTCAGTACTGCAGAGGCAAAGTATATCGCATCCAGTGATGCAAGTCATGGAAGTAGTGAGGCTTCATAGGATTCTCGTAGGATTTCATTTGAGACATGGTACAAAGCAAGGAAGTATTGCTGCAGTACCTTCCTATAGATGAGCAGGTTGATGATGTTCCTACCAAACTCGTTACTAGGATGAAGTTAAAGTACTTTCGTGATAGACTTGGCGTGGTAGAGAATGCCTCCCTCGCTAAGAGGGAGTGTTGATGTTTGCAGCTTCTTGAGACATTCTCCAGATTGTACTCCTCTGTGACTAAGTTGAGTTGATATATGAGGACATTTATCCGAGAAGGGATAAGTGGGTTTGGGCTTATAGCCCAACGTCCCTTGTGGAGAGCACATGAGGACATGTCAAGGTAGTGGACCTTGAAGTCACACACTATGGGGAGTTGACCCTAGTGTTTCTAGAGGGAGTAGCCTCTAGAATTCTACATCAGAGTGCCATGTGTGACAAACTTTCTCCAGATCATACTCCTTTATGACTAAGTTGAGTTGATCTATGAGGACACTTATCCGAGAAGGGATAAGTGGGTTTGGGTTTATATCCCAACATCCCTTGTGGAGAGCACATGAGGACATGTCAAGGGAGTTGAACTTGATGTCACACACTGTGGGGAGTTGACCCTAGTGTTTTTAGAGGGAGTAACCTCTAGAAGTCCACCTGAGAGTGCCATGTGTGACAAACCCTTTGCTACTATGGTGGTTGTGTACCACTAGCAGAGACTATGTCTCTCCAGACAGTAGTTGTGTACTACTACAGTGGTTGTGTACCACTAGAAGTGATTGTGTGTCACTGGACAATAGTTGTGTGCTACTAGTAGTGGTTGTGCACCACTGGACAGTAGTTTTGTACTACTATGGATCAACACAGTCGTGTTATATTGGATGGAAATTGTAGTAGTTGTATGCTACTAGTTGATTGTCATAGAAACTATCAGATCACTTGGAGCAGTTGTGTGTTGCTTGATCATAGAGACTATGATGGATGAGTCAAGCTACCGATGGCATGGTAGTAGTTGTGTGCTACTAGTTGATTACATAGTAGTCATTGGACTATTAGATGAAGACATCATGGAAAGATACCTCCGTAGCTAAAAGGGAGTGTTGATGTTTCAACATCGAGTGGACCTTCTCCTAGATTGGGTTGGAAACCAAGGGAGATAGGATACATTTATCATAAATGTGCACTTGTGGTAAATGGGCCCAAGCATAATCGTTCATTGATCATGACAAGGAATAATATGCACATGAGGTGCTTGAGTTTCTTTCCATGTGTCAGTTAGCATTGGGTCGACATTCACTCACAGAAGTGTACCCATGGTGAATGACCATGGTGTGGTATTTGTCCTAATCATGGTGATTTGACAAGGAATGATAAAGACTCAAGATGCTAGATGTTATCACATGTGGACCCAGACTGATCCTAATCTTAGAGAGAGTCAATTGGATTAGAGGGAGACCTGTGGAAGGAGTTTTCCCTCGGTTCAGGTGGGAGAGAGACATCTCCCAAAGACTAACAAACAAGTGTGATGAGTCTAGGGTGAAGTTTGTATACTTCAGAGACAAGCTTCAGCATGATGAAGAATGTCTCCCTCGTTGAGAGGGAGTGTTGATGTTTAGACAACATTGGGAATACAATATTCTCTCTCTCTCTATATATATATATATAATACATGACATGATATTTATAATAAATAAGTAGTTATTTATTGTACAAGGGACGCATCCTTTCATGGATGGTCATCATATATTCTCTATATATGGAACAATAATCATTGTAATAATATATTGATCGTATCGCATATGAAGAAAAACGACATGTTGAAGAAAATTAAAGCTCCACACAGACAATTGATGAGAAGTAGACTAGGTTGTCGAAAAGAAAGAATGATTACAGAAGAGATGAATATCCAAGAAGACCTCCCACCTTAAAAAATCAAAGAATCTTCAATCAGTATGAAAGAAACTACAGAAGAGTAAATCATGATCAATCAAGGCATGTGTTGGATTACTGAGAGAGGAGGGTGAATCAATAATAGAGCAATTTAATCCTTTTTAACCATATAATCCAAGTGTTATATCAATGTAGCATTATCATCCAATAACTACAGAATAAATAAGCAATGAACAAATGAACAATCATACACATACACAGTACACTAGTGTTTTACGTGGAAACCCAAAGCGAGAGAAAACAACAGAAGGTTTTTTTTATATGTCTTGAAGAATTACATTCATTGGAAGCACCAACTTCTTTTGTTTTCCAGCTGCAATTGGAAGGAGGCTCCAACCCCCTAGTTTCTCAGGCTACAACTCGAGGGAAGCTCCAACTCCCCAATTCTCTTGCTACAACCCACTATGTTCTCCGACTACAACCACCTGTCCTTGCCCCATCCAACCACCCTGACGTATAAGTAGAATGATGGAACCAATGTCACACTATCACTTTGAGATATACTGTTGTAAACCTGTACCAATAAACCTACACCAAACAACCTGTACCAATAAACATGAACCNCTCATCAATATGTACTAACATCATCAATTATACACCTCATGTATGTGCCAACTCATCAACTACTTGTCTCAACCATGTACCCAACTTGTACCTCAACCAAAATCCCTCATCAATTTCATCATCCAAATATAATTTGTAACTCTGTAATAGACCTAGTGTATATGATCACATACCTGCAAACCTTCCTTAATTTTAACAAGAAGAGACTAGCATTTTCATCTAACTTTTTTTTAGTCTCACATGACTAGTTTTGGATTAGTCAACAACCCTAACTTGAAATGATCATAACTATGTACCTGTAATGAATAAAGATCTAAAAATAGTACACAATGTTCTTCAGTGTGTTTTATGCAATTCCTCCAGGTGTCACTACTTGGAACCTCTCAGAAAAGGAGTTATAGACAAAATGGAATACCTTGTTGAATTCTGGCTTATTTTAGAGAGCGAACTTGTAGAGTGTGCCCCACATAGAATATTTGTTGTATGGATATGAAACTTTTACACAAAATACTAAAGACTGTACTCTAGCCAACACATTTGGTATTACTTAATTTGGATCTGTTATGAATAATTTATGACGTTTTTACCCAAAACACATGTTTTACACTAGTTTCGGGACTAGCCACAAACACTATTTTCCATGGAGTGTAACTCCAAAACTACAACGATCCACAAGTTGAAATTCGTACCACAACTACTTGGATATTTTTTCTCAATGTCCTGTCAATTTCATGGTCTGAATCATTTTAGAAAAAAAGTTATTGTGAAAATGGTGAGATGACGTGTAAATAACATACCTTAGAAAGCATCATCAAAAGAATTTATCCTCCCTTGAATTTCGGCCTTCTTTACTTCACCTTCTCTCTGAAATTCAGCTTAGATATCCTTTGGTTACCTCAGTCACCTGTATATATTCAATATTCTCAAGTGTGATATGAAATGAGAGAGCCTTGCCTCGTATTTATACTTTCATGTAGCTTCCTCGAGGGGTTACCTTTTAACCATCTTAACCCACTTTCCTTATTTTAGGTTTAACCAACTTCTAACCACTTGTCCAATTAGTAATTTATCCATTAACTTTATTATTTAAATAATTTATTTTGTATCCACTTTGACTTATAGTACACTCATCACTTCACTTTACTTCAAGGGGTTACCTTCTAACCATATTAAACCACTTTCCTTATTTTAGGGCTAACCCACTTCTAACCACTTGTCAACTTAGTAATTTCTCCATTAACTTTATTATTTAAATAATTTATTGTGTATTCACTTTGAATTATAGTACACTCATCACTTCACTTTATTATTTACGTTCTAGAAATCTCTTAAACCACTTTGACTACTTTGACCTTTTGGGGCTTCTAGATGACTCATGAGGGTTCTCCAACTTCACATGGCCATATCTCTCTAACCATGAGGATTTATGTGACGTTCCACATACCATTGGAAATGGCATGACATGTAATATCCATATAGAATAGTATTACCTACAAATATATCAAAACTCATACTGTTATACATCAAACAAACTTGGGTCCATTACCCAAACCTGGATTCTCCAACTTCCTTCAAGGGTTGACATCAATGACAACCAACCTTAATCAACAATCTCCCCCTTTGGCATTGATGGAAATTCTCTGATGCAATAATAAAATCATGTCATGCAATAATGAAGTTATATCGCTCATGCTCCCCCTAGAACCATGCCTCTGTCCTCTGCATCTGATAAATCTCTCCCCCTTTGTCATCAATGGCAAAGGTTTTTTTCCATCCAGGGCTACTCCCCCTAACTAAACTGTCCTCTTTATGGTGATTCCTTGTGTACATCTAAGACATATAAGATAAGCATTCAAAAGCATTCATTTTGGAATAGAAATAACTCTGAGTCTTTGGCGAAGATACTCAAAGGCTTCCCGTGGAAGTGGTTTTGTAAAGATGTATGCCACTTGTTCTATTGTGCCCACATACTAAACTCTAATGTTATTTCCTACAACCTGTTCCCATAGAAAGTGATGCTTTATTGGAATGTGATTCGTCTTGGAGTGCATCACCAAGTTCTTTGAGATACTGATGACGCTTGTATTATCACAATAGATTGGAATGGGCTCATCAACTCAACCTGTATATCTGACAGAGTTTGTTTCATCCAAAGAACATGTTTACAACATGTTGTTGTTGCAATATACTCTACCTCGGCTATAGATAAAGGTACTGATGATTGTTTCTTACTTAGCCATGATACTAAACAATCACCCAAGTAGAACGCTACTCCACTGGTGCTTCGTCGGTCATCAATAGAACCTGCCCAATCTGCATCTGTGTAGGCAATAAGTGATAGATCCTTTCCTTTTGGATACCATAATCCAAACTCTTGTGTTCCTTTGATATATCTAAAAATCCTCTTCACTGCTAATACATGTGATTCCTTTCGTGTTGCTTGAAATCGTGTCGCATGTCCACCTGCCTACATTACCTCTGGTCTGGATGATGTCACATATAGTAGGCTACCAATCATTGATCTGTATTGCCTCTGATCTATAGACTTTGAATCATCATTTTTTCTCAACTTGCAACTGGTGTGCATGGGAGTGATAACTGGTTTGCAATCTTCCATTCTGAACCTCTTTAGCATTTTTCTAATATACTTGGTTTGAGAAATAAAAATTTGTTTGTTGATTTGACATATCTAAAGTCCCAGAAAGAAGGATAGTTCTCCAAGTAATGACATTTCAAATTCATTCTGCATATCCTTTGCAAATTTCTGGCTTAACCTCTCATCATCACTACCAAAAATAATATCATCAACATAAACTTCAATTAAAAAATTACTATCTTGACGTGTAGAGGTTGTTGTTTGCACTTCCTTTTATGAACCCTGCTTGTTGTAGATATTTATCCAGTCTAGAGTACCATGCTCTAGGAGCCTGTTTTAGACCATACAAGGCCTTCTTTAATTTACACACATAATCTGCATTCTCTGACAACTGAAATCCTTCTGGTTGTTCAATGTAGACTTCTTCTTCAAGTTCCCCATTCAGAAAATCTGATTTTACATCCATCTGACACACTTTAATATTTTTGGAGCATGCATAAGCTAAAAGCAATCAGATTGCTTCCATTTTGGCAACTGGGGCAAATGTCTCTTCAAAGTCGATTCCTTCAACCTGTGCATATCCTTTACATACCAATCTAGCTTTTTTCCTTGTAACCTGTCCATCTTCATTCAATTTATTCTTGTATACCCACTTTGTGTCGATCACATTCTTATCCTTTGGTCTTGGAACCAATTCTCAAGTGTCATTTTTCTCTATTTGATCCAATTCTTCATCCATGGCCTTATTCCAAAATTCATCCTTATCAGCCTCTTCAAAACAGGTTGGTTCAATCGTAGATGAGAGTGCTAGGTGTGTTTTTTCTGGTGAACAGATTCTTCTTCTAGTCTCAACTCCTGCATCTTTGTTTCTGATAATTTGATCTAAAGGATTATTCGTCTGTACTCGTCTGCTAGGTGTCTTTGGAGACACTTGTTGAACTTGCTCTTTTGCTTCTGTTGGATCCTCTTAATCTTCCCTTTCTACTTCTTTTTCATCTTTTATTTCTTCTTCGTAAAGTTGTTCCATTGATTCATTTTCTTCTTCCTTTAATTCTTGTCTACTTGTTTCATCAATTTTTACATTGATGCTCTCCACAACTTTGTTCAATCTCAGGTTGTAACACTTGTATGCTTTCCTTGTACTTGAGTAACCAGCAAGTACTCCTTTGTCCACACGAGAGTCAAACTTTCCCATTCTGCCATCTTCTCTTTTGATGTAGCATTTGCTCCCAAAAACTATGAAGTGCTTCACATTTGTTGGTATTCCTTTCCATAGCTCATAGGGAGTTTTATCAGTGTTGTTTCTGAGAATTACTCTGTTTTGAATGTGAATTGTTGTATCCATTGCCTGTGTCCAAAAAATATCTGTCAATTTGGAATCCATTAGCATTGTTCGAGCCATTTCCTGTATTGTCCTATTCTTTCTTTCAACAACTCCATTCTGTTGAGGTGTCCTAGCAACAGAGATTGTCTTTTTATTCCATGACTACTGCAGTAGTCCATAAATTCCTTTGAACTAAACTCTTCTCCATTATCACATCTCAAGCATTTGATTTTTTAATCCATTTCATTTTCAACCATTTCCTTGTAGATCTTGAAGTTTTCAAAAGCTTCTGACTTATTCTTGAGAAAGCAAACTGCAGTCATTCTTGTATAATACAAATCATGGTAAGCTTTTGTGATTTCTAATCCAAGTTCGTCCATGACAGTTTTCGGCATGAGATTATGAGATGCCCCTAAGTCCATCAAACAATCATGCAGCACCTTGCCATGTATGTTCAGAGATGTATAGAAGGGAGGGGATGAATCATCTCTATCTTCTACCATAGGACCTAAGATGGTTGTTGGCTTTTCGTCTTGGAGGTTTACTGAGTCTATGGGATGAGGAGATGGCTCAAACTGCAACAACTTAGAGAGGGATCTTTTAAAATATTCATGCTTGACCAGCTCTAAAAAGGGTACAAGGATTCTGATCTTTTGAATTTCATTCTCAAAGTTAAAGTAGGAGGGGGGCTTCAGAACTTCTTTCACTTCTGGGAAAGGACATTTGGCTATTGGTGAGGGGTTCTAAGCCTTATTTTCTTTGTTGTTATTTGTTGCATCTTTCACAGGCTTCTCTACATTGGAAGGCTGATCAGGGATGTCAGACTTCACCTCCTTATTTTTGGATCTAAGGTTGTATTTGTTGGGATTTCTATTGGTCTTCTCCCCTTTACTCAACTGATTTATTTGGTCATCCATGAGGGATTCCTCGTATGCATATTGAGTCAAATGGGGAAATGGGTAGGTGTCTCCGAGACAATGGATTTCAGGATCAAGCTCTTCTTCCTCCCTTTCCTCATCAACAACCAGGTTATTTTGTAGAGGAGTCTAGACTTTCTAATCCTCGCTATCTCTGCTTCTGGGTTCTCTCGGAAGTATCTGAGGGGTATTGTTTGGTCTTCGGAAGCTGCCTCTGTTGCCAACATTTTGGGCACTTTTATAACTTTGCTTCCCCTCAAATTTCATCTTTTCCATCTCTGCAGAAAGAGATTTTACCAACTTGATCAATTCATCTACTTGAGGGTGGGAAGCAAAGGAATCGAAGGTTGAGGCTTTAGATCTTCCCCTTCCTTTGTCTCTATCAGTTTTATTCCTAAGTCTGTCAACTGCCAAACATTTTGGATTCTACTTCTAGGGTTGCATCTTGCATATGAGTCAAGGAAGTAGCTCTTCTTTCTCTTAATAGGAGGCAAAAATCGGGGTCAAAAGCACTAGCATAAGTAATTTTGGAAGAGGATTCTATAGGATTTATCTCAACAAGGATCTTATTGTACATTTTGTTGAATCTTTTGGAGAAGTCAAAGACAAATTCTCCCTCTTTTCTCTTTAGGGACCCGAACTCTATGATATAATACATGAAGTCCTTTTTATCCCCCCACTGCCTCAAGAAAACATCATCTAAAGCCTCAATCCCAGCAATGGATCCAGGGGTCAATCCCCTAAACCATTTCCCAACCTCACCATCAAGGCTCTGGACAAAGACTCTCATCCACACATCCTCATTTTCAATGTTTAGATTGTCTACATAACTGTAGAAGGCAGCAAGGTGTTCTTCAGCAGTTATGTCTTCTTCTCCAGTGAACTTGGGCATGTACTTTAGGTAATCTTCAGCAGGGAGAGCATCCATTGGCTGAGGTAGGACTAGAGGGGCATATCTAGCAGTCACTATGGCATCCGTTATGTTTCTAGGGGGATTGGCACTTGCCATAGGGATGATAGGTGGAGGAGAACTAGGAGGGGAAGGGATTCGAACATGGGTGACCAGAACTGAGCTTTTGGGAGGAAAAGGAAATAGTAGAGGATTCGAAAAAAAGGCTATAGGGATAGAGGCAACAAAGGTTTCCCTTTCTTCAAAATCAGTAACTCTAACACGAGGAGGAGTGTTAAAGCCTGGAGTGGAAAAATATTTTGAGGTGCTGGGTCTAAACCACGATACAACTTTAGGGGAAATAGGAGTGACAAGACTTTCTCCCTCCAATCCCAGACCAGGAGAGGAGAAATCAACAGGAACACTCCCAAACTTTAAACTTCAAGAAACTCCAACAACTGGTATAATAGGAGAAAGTGAAGTAGATATTGGAGTTTTTGTAGGAGGATAGTGAAAATTATCAGAAATACCTGGTTCAGCAGTAGAAGTACCTTCTTGAAGGGCATTTCCCTTTCTAATAATTTTCTCTGGGTCAGCTTCCGGTGTTGCTAAAGGTAGTTATGGAGTGGACCTCGTGTGTCTGCCTCTAGAAGCCATAGATGAAACAATGGAGTCACCACAGTGGAGTCGTCAGGTGCACAGTTTCAATCTTTGATGTACTAAGTTCTGATGCACCTTCAGAACCAATAAGCTTTGTCATTCAATCCTAGGGAAAATCTTCAATTCATCCCCGGCAACAACACCAGAAATGTTAGTACTAGAAGTCACCTCTGGATTGTTGCATAGGTAAGCCCAGTACCCATCAGTTTCTATGTCACAATGAATAAATTTTAAGGGGGGTCTAATGGATGCAGACTAAGGATTATATCGCTTTAACTCGGAAAACTGGGCTAGTATGTGCAGGAAAATGAGGTCTCGATCTAACTTCAGTCAGTAATTTGTAATAAGGGTGAGTAGGGGGAAGAACTTGAGGAAAGTGAAGAGGTCTACTATGGACATCCGGTCTTCCAGTAGCCGAAGGAGGAAAACTCAGAAGACTAGATCCTCTTGGTTCAGAGTTTCAAGGAACTGAATGAAATTATCATTGAATTGAAATCAAACATACATCACAGTTCAATAACAACAACCCGAATGGATCATCCATGCCCAAGTCATTCAGTGTTGAGAGGAAAAGACAACACAGAGGACTGATTAAAATTGGTCGGGATGTCACTGTGATCAAACCTACATCACAAAAACATAACTACCCTCGATTGGATCATCCATGCCTGAGTGCTCTAACACAGCTGTTACAGAGAGACGAAAGGAAGCTGACTTACATTAAACAAGAAGTCTCAAATACATATACATAACCAGATAACCAGAGGCTTTACTAAAACTTTACAATCTGGAGCCTTGTTGAACCATCGACCCTAACAAAATATCAAAACTAACTCTTTATACTTAGAACAACTCGCTCCCGCTAGAGGCGCGCTCTGGTCATTGCATTCAAGGCTTGACGTCTTCATCTTCTTCTATCAGGCTGCACTTGCATTCTTCTATCAGACTCAATATCAGATCGGTATGGGCTTTGTAGGAGAATTCGTTGACAGGGGAACTTTCGGCTGACAGTCTGCCAACACGGCCATCTTTCCATGCTTTCCATTTATGGGGTGAAATGAGGTTTCAACTACCTTCCCCATTTTCATTAACTACTTTCATCGGGATCGGGAAGAGGCCTGACACTTATGAATCCTCCAGGCAATGCCCATGACTTCTTCCAATCGATCTCGGCGCCTCAAGACCACGCAGATCTCCTCCTGAGAAAAATACAGGCGCAACTCCTTTCCATCGCTCCATACGACTTCGGGCCATGATCTTATGCATATCCCATATGAAATTTTGGGATTTCACATTTTGGGAGTCTTCACTCCCATTGATTTCAAATATCCCGATACTCGATCCTGCGAAATGACCCATCTAGATCGACGGTCAGATCTACTTTGAATCTGACGACGGTCGCGAAATCGTAATCCCTCGGATCAGGTGACACACGTCCCTTTGCATCGAACAACCCAAATGGATATAAGCATTTCGGGACCTCAAGCCATCAATATTTCTTACTTCATCTTATCCAAAATGACTTCCTCCACGCTCGAATATGGTGCCACGCATCTTGCTAGATCAGACATCTCCTGTTGATTTTGGATTTTGGGGGTTCAGGTCTTTCACAAATAAGTTCAACTATGTTTCGAACCCCTGATTCCCATGATTATTATCTGTCGTTGGTCTCTAAACTTTGAATTTCCCCGCTAAACTGAACTTTCTCACTCGCTTGATTTGAGTTCACATCAGACCGCTTCAAGTGTTTCGCTTTGTGCTCACGACTGCGGCCTATGTAAACAAATACTTAGATGACTGGCTGAGAGCTTGGGAAAGAAAAAGGATCAGTGAGAGAGGAAAAGAGAGAAGTGATCGACCATAGAGAACACTGAAAGGCTTAGGGATGATATTTCTCAGGCAAGCCAACAAAGAGAAACAGGTTGATCAAATGGATGGAGGCAAACAAAAGAAAAACTACAAGTCAAGAGGAAAAACTTACGCTCGAGTCTACAAAAGGAGAGAGTGAAAGGGAAAAAATTGCAGACTTAAGTAAATACCACAAAACCACAAGCCTCCGACAAACTTATGTGATAACATTTTGCTCCACAAGGGATGGCATGCTCCCTGCGAGCTTCCAAGAACACGCAGCTCTAGTGCCTTTGCTTTGGGTTATGGAGTCTCCTATTAAAATAAAATAAACATAAAACAAGAACGGTATTTACAAAGGTGGGACGCTGACTGCAGCTTTAAACAAAAACCTTTTTCAGGAAGTGACCATTTACAAGGCCACCAAAAACTTCGTCACCCTCCAAATTTTGCAATCTGTAAGTGTTGTTTGGAAATGCCTCAGAAATCTTGAAGGGACCGATCCAAAGGGATTCAAATTTACCATGCTTTCCCTTGTCCTGTCTGGGCGCATCCCATTTGAGTACTAGATCCCCCAATTGGAAAACCTCCTTGTTGTTTTTCCTGTCAAAGGCCTGCTTGATTTTCTGCTGACGGTCATGTGCTTTGTCCATCACCTGCTCCCTAGTCTGCTGGACTTCTACCAACTGATGAATTCTTCTGATCATGTCGTCAGGTTCTCCATGGTAGTCTTGGAAGAATTTCACCATAGGCAGGGCAAGTTGAGAAGGAAAAACTGCTCCAGTCCCATATACAAGTTGGAAAGGAGAGATGCCCATGGACCTCTTTGTTGTCACTCTATCAACCCATATAGAAAATTTGAGCTTTGAATCCCAGGCTTTCTTATTGTCCTCTAGCAGTCTTTTGATGAACTTTATCAGGCTTTTGTTAGAGGACTCTGCTAACCCATTGCCTTAGGGATAGTAGGGGGTAGAGTGAATCAGTGCAATTCTGAACTGCTCACAAAACTTGATCAAAGTTTCATCCTTGAAGGATGCAGCATTATCAGTGATGATTATGTTCGGGCAACCAAACCTTGTTATGATGTCTTTGAGAAAACCAATGATTACTTTGTGAGAAGCGCTCCTTGTGGGTATATCTTCTATCCATTTGGTAAAATAGTTTGTTGCAGTTAAGATCCACCTGTGCTGACTACTCGAAGTAGGATGAATTTCCCCAATGAAGTCTAGGCCCCACTGTTGAAAGGGTCCTGAAGCTACTACAGGATTCAATGGAAAAGACTTGAGTTGTTCCTTCCCAGAGAACTTCTGACATTTGATGCAAGCTTTGATTTTTGAACAGACATCAGTGAACAGAGTAGGTCAGAAGTACCCATCCCTGGGAATTTTATAGGTTGTGGTTCTCCAGAAATGATGTCCCCCACATAAGCTGTCATAAAAATCAAGCATAATCTTTTGCACTCCTTGAGAGTCTAAACATCTCAGGAGCACACCCAAAGGGTCTTTCCAATACAAGACCTGGTCAACAAGGCAATACCTGATTGCTTTGAGCTTTAGAGCTCTTGCCTTGCTTTTCCCCATTCCATCTAGAGGTCGCAACATTTGCAGAAAATATATAATATCTTTGTACCAAGCGCATTCTGCCAATGGAGAGATGTCCTGAGGGATTTTATCAGACACTTTACCCTGCTAATTCTCTGAGCAAGTGTTGATGAAGTTAACCTCCAAATCTTTACAATTAGATTCCGCCAACAGCTTGGCTAAACCTTGGCCTTTAACTTGTTTGGTGGGTTTTATTTCCAGATCAAATTCAAGGATTTTGGCAATCCACTTGCTCCTTCTCCCATCTATGTCAAGCTGAATGAGAATGTCCTTCACATAAGTTGAAGGAACATATGCAATGATCTTTGAATGAAGAACATAGACTCTGAAAGCTTTGAGAGCTTTCACCAAGGCATAGGCCTGCTTCTCCATGATGTCATATCTGATCTCTGCGTCTCTTAGTGCTCTGCTGAAAAAAGAAATAGGCTGCTCCAACCCTGCATCATTCTTTTGTAGTAAAATAGATGCCACTGTATCAAATGAATCAAAGGAAAAAATGAGAAAATCCTTGGAATAATCAGGATTGATCAGCACAGGTGCCTCAGTCAATGCTTTTTTGATTTGGTTGAAGGATTCTTTGGGCCCAACAGTCCATTTTACTTCATTCCCCTTCCTGATCATGGTTGTGATATGTTTCACTAATTCTGCAAAATTTGAAACAAACCTCCTCAGAAAATTAATTTTGCCCAAGAAAGACTGGACTTCCTTCTTGGATCTGGGAAGTGACAGAGTTTGGATGGCTTCTACCCTACTTGAATCGATCCTGACCCCTTCAGTTGATACTATGTGTCCCAACAATTTTCCCTCTTGCATGGAAAATAAAGACTTCTTGGGATTTAGGGAGAGGCCAAACCTTCTACATTTCAAGAAGACCTTTCTTAGATGATAACAATGTTCTTTATCATATTTGGATAAGACTGTTATGTCATCCAGATAGATGACCACAAATTTATCCCTTTCTTCAATGAAGGTGATGTCCATGGCTCGTTGGAAGGTTGCCCCTGCGTTCATCAATCCAAAGGGCATTTTGGCATACATGAATGTGCCCCAAGGAGTGGTGAAGGTTGTCTTTTCTCTGTCTTCAGGCAGGACAGATATCTGATTGTAGCCAGAAAATCCATCAATCATGGAGATCCTAGATGCGCCTGTCACCCTCTGCAATATGTGTTCCATCTTTGGCAGCTGGTAATTGTCCTTCTTAGAAATTTTGTTAAGATTCCTGAAATCAACACAGAGTCTGATTTCTCCGTTCTTTTTCCTTACTGGAACCAAGTTGGCCACCCATTCAGAATATCTCAAAGGGACAATGATTTGGGCATCCAACAGCTTCTTTACCTCCCTTTCCATAATAGGCAGCAGTATAGGATTTATCTGTCTTAATTTCTGCCTAAATGATTTGGCCTCCTCTTTCAATGGGATTTTATGCTCAATGACACTTGTGTCGTATGTTATGAGGTATTCATAGGTCCAGGCAAACATATCAGCGAA
The DNA here is from genome assembly GCA_010110895.2 of Picea sitchensis. NCBI lineage: Eukaryota > Viridiplantae > Streptophyta > Pinopsida > Pinales > Pinaceae > Picea > Picea sitchensis. Next base: position 17,961 of record SNQJ01S0120496.1, on the reverse strand, counting down.
TTCTTTTAATAGCTCAGTATACTCGGCCCTCTTCTCTCTTGACAAACTGCTTGACAACTTGACAAATTTCGGATTCTTCTTTGTGCCAATATTGCATTCAGCTACATCAGCATCGTCATTTGAGGATTTACCCTTTACTGCCACATCGTTTTTGTCAAATAGTCATTCCAAAGGAACCAGTCCCTTCGGAATATGATTGTTGGGCAGCTGGACAATATGATGACTAGCAATCTTGTTCAGAAAAACATCAGTATGAGGATTTGTTTCAAAATCAGGATCTTGATCAATGTGTAATGCATAAAACTCATCAACAGTCTCCAACAACCTTTTGATTTCAAGATCATCCTCAAAAACTTTCCAGTGGTTGACATTGTTAGGTATAGAGAATCTATATTTCACTTCTACATCATATCTGAGTTTAGGTGTCAGAGGGACTCTGAAATTGCTTGCTGAGACAGCCAAAGAATCAGCCATGACATTTTCTTCTCTTGGAATAAATGAAATGTTGAAAACTAGGAAAAAACTATCAATGAGGTCCCATACTTCATTCCTGTAACTTCTGAGCCGAGGGTGCTTGGTTTGATAAATATTTCTAATCTGTTGGACAATCAACTCAACATCCCCAAACACTGATAGCTCTTCAATCCCCATGTCCTTTGTACTCCTCAAACCCAAAACAAGAGCTTCATATTTTGCCACATTATTGATAGCTTCAAATTCTAACTTCTATGATAGAGATATAATTTCTTGAACAAGTGAAACAAAAACCACTCCAGCACCAACACCTTCTCTAGAAGAGGCTCCATCAAAAAACATTTTCCAAACAGAGGTAGTAAGAGAAGAACCTCCACAGAGAGGAAGGGACTTCCTGATCTCAAGAGGAGGCTCAAGAGCATTAGTGAGCTGCAGCAAGTTGGATCCCAAATCAGTATCAAGGGAAAAAATAGGATGATTGGTGGGGTCTGCTTCATCACTGATAATATAGGCCAACTGAGCTTCCCTGTACAGTCTTCTATGTTCCCCCCCAAACAAAAAAATGGTTGCATATGTGAGGTCCATCTGCAAGGTTCCCCCAAGCCTCTTTATCCAAGATCTTGACAATAGCATGCCAAACTTGGGGGGAACATCGACTACCACAATATCCATGACCACACTTTTCATGGGCAGCTAAAACAAGGTCACGACTAGATCTTTGATGACCCCAAGACATTGCACTGTCCTCGAATCAAAAGAATACAAATCATGGTAAGATTTTGTGATTTCTAATCCAAGTTCATCCATGACAGTTTTGGGCATGAGATTATGAGATGCCCCTGAGTCCATCAAACAATTATGCAACACCTTGTCATGTATGTTCAGAGATGTATAGAAGGGAGGGGATGAATCAGCTCTATCTTCTACCATAGAACCTAAGATGATTGTTGGCTTTTTGTCATGGAGGTTTACTGAGTCTGTGGGATGAGGAGATGGCTCAGACTGCAACAGCTTAGAGAGGGATCTTTTCAAATCTCCGTGCTTGACCAGCTCTGAAAAGGGTACAGGGATTCTGATCTTTTGAATTTCATGCTCAAAGTTAAAGTAGGAGGGGGGCTTCAGAATTTATTTCACTTCTGGGACAAGACCTTTGTCTATTGGTGAGGGGTTCTGAGCTTTATTTTCTTTGCTGCTATTTGATGCATCTTTAGTAGGATTCTCTGCTTTGGAAGGTTTATCAGGGATGTCAGACTTCACCTCCTTCTTTTTCGATTTGAGGTTGTATTTGTTGGGATTTCTATTAGTCTTCTCCCCTTTACTCAGCTCATTTATTTGGTCATCCATGAGGGATTCCTTGTATGCAGATTGAGTCAAATGGGCAAATGGGGAGGTGTCTCTGAGACAATGGATTACAGGATCAAGCTCTTCTTCCTCCCTTTCCTCATCGGCAACCAAGTTATTTTGAAGAGGAGTCTGGATTTTCTGATCCTCCCTATCTCTGCTTCTAGGTTCTCTCGGAAGTATCTGAGGGGTATTGTTTGGTCATTGGAAGCTGCCTCTATTGTCATCATTTTGGGCATTTTTATAACTTTTCTTCCCCTCAAATTTCATCTTTTCCATCTCTGCAGAAAGGGATTTTACCATCTTGGCCAATTCATCTACTTGAGGGTGGGAAGCAGAGGAATCAAAGGTTGAGGCTTCAGATCTTCCACTTCCTATGTCTCTATTAGCTTTATTCCTAAGTCTGTCAACTGCCAACACATTGGATTCTACTTCCAGGGCTGCATCTTGCATATAAGCATAGGAAGTAGCTCTTCTTTCTCTTAATAGGAGGCATAAATCGAGGTCAAAAGCACTAGCATAAGTAATTTTGGCAGAGGCTTCTGTAGGCTTTATCTCAACAGGGATCTTATTGTACATTTTGTTGAATCGTTTGGAGAAGTCAGAGACAAATTCTCCCTCTTTTCTCTTTAGGGACTCGAACACTATGATATAATAAATGAAGTCCTTTTTATCCCCCCACTGCCTCAAGAAAACATCGTCTAAAGCCTCAATCCCAGCAATGGATCCAGGGGTCAATCCCCTAAACCATTTCCTAGCCTCACCATCAAGGCTCTGGACAAAGACTCTCATCCACACATCCTCATTTTCGATGTTCAGATTGTCTGCATAACTGTAGAAGGCAGCAAGGTGTTCTTTAGCAGTTATGTCTTCTTCTCCAGTGAACTTGGGCATGTAATTTAGGTAATCTCCAACAGGGAGAGCATTCATTGGCTGAGGTAGGACTAGAGGGGCATATCTAGCAGCCACTATGGCATCCATTATGTTTCTAGGGGGATTGGCACCTGCCATAGGGATGATAGGTGAAGGAGAAATATAAGGGGAAGGGGTTCGAACAGGGGTGACCAGAACTGAGCTTCCAGGAGGAAAAGGAAACAGTAGAGGATTTGAAAAAAAGGCTATAGGGCTAGAGGCAACAAAGGTTTCCCTTTCTTCAAAATCAGTAACTCTAACACGAGGAGGAGTGGTAAAGCCTGGAGTGGAATAATCTTCTGAGGTGTTGGGTCTAAACCATGGTACAACTTCAAGGGAAATAGGAGTGACAATACTTACTCCCTCCAATCCCAGACCAGGAGAGGATAAATCAACAGGAACACTCCCAAACTTTAAACTTCAGGAAACTCCAACAACCGGTATAACAGGAGAATGTGAAGCAGATATTGGAGTTTCTGTAGGAGGATAGTGAAAATTATCATAAATACCTGGTTCAGCAGTAGAAGTACCTTCTGGAAGGGCCTTTTCCTTTCTGATAATTTTCTCTGGGTCAGCTTCCGGTGTTGCTAAAGGCAGTTGTGGAGTGGACCTCATGTGTCTGGCTCTAGAAGCCACAACTGAAACAATGGAGACGCCACAGTGGAGTCGTCGGGTGCACAGTTGTAATCTTTGATGTACTAAGTTCTGATGCACCTTCGGAACCAATAATCTTTGTCATTCAATCCCAGGGAAAATCTTCAATTTGTCCCCAGCAACGGCGCCAGAAATGTTAGCACCAAAAGTCACCTCTGGATTACTACAGAGGTAAGCCCAGTACCCATCAGTTTGTATGTCACAATGAATAAATTTTAAGGGGCGTCTAATGGATGCAGACTCGGGATTATATCTCTTTAACTCAGAAAAATGGGTTGGTATGCACATGCAAATGAGGTCTTGATCTAACTTAAGTCAGTAATTTGTAATAAGGGTGAGTAGGGGGAATAACTTGAGGAAAGTGAAGAGGTCTGTTATGAACATCCGGTCTTCCAACGACCTAAGGAGGAAAACTCAGAAGAGAATATCCTCTTGGTTCAGAGTTTCAAGGAACTAAACTGAAATCAAACATACATCACAGTTCAATAACAACAACCCCACTGGATCATCCATGCCCAAGTCATTCAGTGTTGAGAGGAAAAGACAACACAAAGGACTGATTAAAACTGGTCACGATGTCACTATGATCAAACCTACATCACAAAAACATAACTACCCTCAACTGGATCATCCATGCCCGAGTGCTCTAACACAGTTGTTACAGAGAGACAAAAGGAAGTTGACTTACATTAAACAAGAAGTCTCAAATACATATACATAACCAGATAACCAGAGGCTTTACTAAAACTTTACAATCAGGAGCCTTGCTCTACCATTGACCCTAACAAAATATCAAAACTAACTATTTATACTTAGAACAACTCGCTCCCACCAGAGGCGTGCTCTGGTCATTGCATTCAAGGCTCGACGTTTGCATCTTCTTCTGTCAGGCTGCACTTGCATTCTTCTGTCAGACGCAAGATCAGATTGGTATGGGCTTTGCAGGAGAATCCGTTGACAGGGGAACTTTCGGCTAATAGTCTGCCTACACGGCCATCTTTCCATGCTTTCCATTTATGGGGTGAAATGAGGTTTCAACCACCTTCCCCATTTTCATTAACTACTTTCATCGGGATCAGGAAGAGGCCTGACACTTATGAATGCTCCAGGCAGTGCCCATGACTTCCTCCAATCGATCTTGGTGCCTCGACACCATGCAGATCTCCTGCTGAGAACAATACAAGCGCTTTCAGCCTTTGGCGCAACTCCTTTACATCGCTCCATACGACCTCGGGCCATGACCTTACACATATCCCATATGAAATTTCAAGATTTCTCATTTCAGGAGTCTTCACTCCCCTTGATTTCAAACATCCCGATACTCGATCCCGCGAAATGACCCATCTAGCTCGAAGGTCGGATCTACTTTGAATCTGACAACCACGATCATTTCCTCGAACAACCTTAGCCGCTCGTTGCTAGATAGGTGCTTACCTTTCTTTACGGCCCTGCTTCTATACGACCCTGGGCTGTGATCATGGGCCCAACTCCCAGGCACGTCGTGATTTCGTGTTTCACGAACTTGCATCGTGCTTCCTACTAAAACCTTCGAGTCGCAAAATCACGATCCCTCAAATCAGGTGACACACTTCCCTTTGCATTGGATAGCCCAAATGGATATTGACATTTCGAGACCTCTGGCCATCGGCATTTCTTACTTCAGCTTTTCCGAAATGACTTCCTCCGTGGCTCGGATCTGGTGCCACACATCTTGCTAGATTGGACGGCTCCTGCTGATTTCAAATTTTGGGGGTTCGGGTCTTTCACAAATAACTTCAACTATGTTTCGAACCCCTGATTCCCATGATTATTATCCGTCGTTGGTCTCTAAACTTTGAATTTCCCCGCCAAACCGAACTTGCTAGCTCGCTTGATTTGAGTTCACATCAGACCGCTTCAAGTGTTGCGCTTTGTGCTCACGACTGTGGCCTGTGTAAACAAATACTTGGATGACCAGCTGAGAGCTTGGGAAAGCAAAAGGATCAGTGACAGAGGAAAAGAGAGAAGTGATCGACCATAGAGAAGACAGAAAGGCTTAGGGCCGATATTTCTTAGGCAAGCCGACAAGGAGAAATAGGTTTATCAAATGGATGGAGGCAAACAAAAGAAAAACTACAAGCCGAGAGGAAAAACTTATGCTCGGGTCTGCAAAAGGAGAGAGTGACAGGGCAAAAATTGCAGACTTAGGTAAACACCACAAGACTCTGACAAGCTTATGTGATAACACTTTCTTAATGTGACAATCTTTGCTTCCAAATTTTCAATGATCCTATCTCTTCCTTCTAGCTGTTCTTTGAGTGCTTCTTCAATTCTTTTATCTTCTTCAATTTGAACCTTCAAATTTGTGATAATTTGTTCTAATTCTTGAGTGTCTTCTTTCTTGTCTAGTTCCACTTGTAGTTTCTTGTTTTTCCTCTTTTCTCTTCTGATAACTTCTATGGCACTCAACAATTCCTCTCGGTAGTCAACTTCTGCCTCTTCAATTTCTTCTTCGACTTCTTCATATTCTTCTTTGGCTTCTTCATATTCTTCTTCGGGGTCTTCTTTATCAGAGTCTTCTACTGCCATGAATATAACTCTTTCTGTCTCATTGTCATTGACTTCATCTTCATCTAATGATGAGATGTCTTCTTTGGTGCGTAAGCGTTTCTTGAAAACTTTCTTTGTGGTTCTTTTGTCTTTATATGTTTGTTTGGTTTTTTAGTATCCTTCATCATTTCTCTTTTTCTTATGAGGACATTTGTTAGCAAAATGACCAATACCATCACAATTAAAACAAATTAAAGGAAGCTTACCTCTATACCTGTCGTCGGTTCCCTTGTTCAGTCTTTTGACAAAGTTGGCCACTTCTTCATCATCTTCCAAGGCATCACTATTGCTACTATGTTCTTTTTCTTGTTGCTTTCCATTTTTCTTTGATTTTTTGGATGCTTTGAAGGCTGCTTCTTTTACATCTGGATTTTGATGTTCAGTTCTCATTTCATATGCTGTGAAGATTCCATGTAGTTCCCCCATTCTTATTGAGTTTAGATCTGCTCTTTCTTCTAGTGCTAATATCTTAGGGTCAAATCTCATAGGAAGATATCTTAGTACCTTTTGAACAATTACAGATTCTTGAATTTCTTCTCCCAATCCCATGATTGCATTTATTGTTTCATCGACTCGTAAGAAGTAAGTTGCAATATTCTCATCTTCCTTCATATTTAGTTGTTCGAACTGACCTCTGTAAGTTTGAAGCTTTGTTGCTTTGAATTTTGAATATCCTTCATAAATATTTCGAAGTTTGTCCCAAATCTCTTTAGCGGATTTACAATGTGCAACTTTGGTGAATACCGTTTCACCAAGACCATTCAGAAGTGCATTTGTGGCTTTGGAATTATTTTGATCGAGTTTCACTACTTTGTCATTTGTTGGCGGAACTACTGGTACTGTGTATCCATCTACAATTGATTGCCAAATTTCAATTGCATGTGCCTGTATATATGGCTTCATCCTTATGCTCCAAAATGCATACTTATGTCCATCAAACTGTGGTATTCCATTTTTATACAAGTTGTTTCTCTCCATGATCTACCTTTCAATGGTTAAACTGATTTCTGAAGGAACCTGCTCTGATACCAATTGTTGGATTACTGAGAGGGGGGGGTGAATCAATAATACAACAATTTAATCATTTTTAACCATATAATCCAAGTGTTATATCAATGTAGCATTATCATCCAATAACTGCAGACTAAATAAGCAATGAACAAATGAACAATCATACACATACACAATACACCAGTGTTTTACGTGGAAACCCAAAGCGAGAGAAAACCACAAAATGTTTTTTCTTATATGTCTTGAAGAATTACATTCATTGGAATCACCAACTTCCTTTGTTTTCCAGCTGTAACTGGAATGAGGTTCCAACCCCCTAGTTTCTCAGGCTACAACCCGAGAGAAGCTCCAACTCCCCAATTCTCTGGCTACAACCAGAAGGAGGCTACAACCCCCTATGTTCTCCTGCTACAATCGGAAGGTGGCTACAACCACCTGTCATTGCCCCATCCAACCGCCCTGGCGTATAAGTAGAATGATGGAACCATTGTCACACTATCACTTTGATATATACTACTGTAAACATGTACCAATAAACCTGCACCAAACAACTTGTACCAATAAACATGAACCATGCATCAACCTGTACCATAAACAAGTGCATCAACCATGCACCAACCTGTACCAAACAACCTGTAATCAACATGTACCATAAACAAGTGCATCCAACCATGTACCAAGTATGTACCAATCATGTATCAACTACTCATCAACTATGACTCATCAAGATGTACCAACATCATCAACTATACAAATCATGTATGTGCCAACTCATCAACTACTTGTCTC